>JAHZMX010004728.1:0-22391 GCA_027743895.1 Seira musarum
AGACAAAATATATGTCGGTGGATTTTAAAAGAAGACGTTCAGATGAGAGAAGGAATTCTTTTTTTAATTTTTGGATTTAGTTTTTTAAGCTATCAAGAAAGAGGAGATGGTTGTGGTAGAAGAATAACAGGAGCATTGCTTTTCTTTGGTGGATCAAGTCTTCCGATATGTAGTCATCACTTCTTCTACTTGCCAGCACATGAATCCCTGTTCTGTAAGTTTGATGCGAGTCCGTCATTCATCATTCTAAATTGAAGAAAAGCTTAGAAAACGCTTCCTTCCTCAGCTCTCTTGACACTGTCATGGAATGTATATAAGTATTTTTGTAAGGTTTATTGTACATATCCGCTGTTTTTTTTAAATCTCAGAGAACCCCTAACATTCTCATCCTATCGTGTTTGTTCTCTTCGAGCTTCTCTTATCAAAACTTTGTTTTTCCTATTTTACTTTACACCACCTCTACTATTCCAGTAGCGCTTTTTGACCCTCTTTTGTTAAAGGAAAAACAGAATAAGAAGCAAAGCGTACACGAAAAAAACACACGACAAAGAAGAAGTCAACGAAGGTGACAAGAATGAAAACAGAAGTTAAGTGGAGGAAAACGGAGGAATGAGATTGATATACTTGCATATATTTATACAGATCTTGCGAGTTTATATATAGAGCACTCTTTGAAACAGATTTTCGGAGAAATATCAGTTGAGCGAAGAGTGTCAGTAAATTTTTTTCCAGATCAAGAACCTCCATCTCTCCAGTCTTTCTTCTCTTCTCCCCCCAAGAAGAAAATCTTGGAAAATATGCGAAAAGTGTGAAGGAGTTGCTGGATTTTGTTGTGAAGTACGCCCTGTCACACTGAGATTTTCTGGGGGTACGTTAGCTGAGATATCTGATTCTCAACTTATTTGACACTTCCTAAAACATATAAAGGTTGAATTCTTGATGGGATGCTTGTTAATGCACCAGAAAACCACAAAGCTTTCCATGAAGCCGCTATCTGTTTTGCCACCACTGACGCCAAGTGACTTCGCTTGACTACTTTTCAAATGGGATTAATTTAATTTAAGTGAAAATGTATTTAAAAAAACAAAAAGCTACCATGCTGCTTCGTCTAATCTAACGGGGTGCAGTGAAAATCGATCTCCGGGACAATCTCCTTATTTCATTAAAAATTTTAAAATAAACATTCGTGGATCATGCCCAGATTTTACTATATTTCTTAAAATCTTAATGATAACAAGACGTTTATTTCATGGCATGGCATCTCATGGCAAATTCATATTTTTTGCTATTTTAACCTTTTCAGACTTTCATTTAAGTCTTTTTTTCATCCCATGCTTTATTTCAAAAGATTATTAATCACTGTCAGCAAGACATTTGAAACGCAGACTGAGAAAAAAATGTTTCGTGTCTCATCATTCTATAATTAACATAACTAGCTTGGCTTTCAGGAAATGGAAGAAGAGAAAAGAGATTTACAATCGCCAGCTCTGTCAACCTTTCAAGTCCTGTTGTCACCATAATCCTACAAATTTTCCACCTCTTTAGCATACCCTCGCGAGCCTCAGTTTTTTACAAACCCTCTAAAGAAATTTTGCGTGATTGCTTTCATTGTATCACAATTTTCTATCAGGCTTTTCAACTATGACCATATGGCACACTTTCAATAAAAATTCACCTTAGCCTTACAATTTTCCTGTGAACGCTTTAACAATACATAAGTACAGCATGTATCTACTCACATTCCTCCCATCGTCCTTCCTTTTTTCATTCCATTCCAGACTTTCTCTGAAAGCTGGTATAAATCTAATTTGTAATTTAGTTGAGGACATGTCCAATTACGTTGGAGGAGGCGAGGTTCCTGTGAAATGGAGCAGGGCAAAAAAATATACGGCTCGTGGTAGTAGGTACCAAGTACACCTTGTACATTTCCATTTCTTCATGCAATGGGAAAAACCTAACTAAAGCTTGAACATTCATCATCATGAACATTTAACAAGACAAAAAAAAACTTTCTAAAAAATGGAACATTCTTTTCAAGACCTTCTTCATTTGAAACTTGTGCTTTGGCCAACTCCAACAAAGGATTTTAAGAAGAAACCGTCGTACTTCCATGTAAAACCTTATTTGGTATAACAAAGTCTTTATTACCTGAGAAATGAAATGAAGTGAAGCTAAGACTTTCAAATTCAAGGGACCATGAACATGAGCATCATATTATATTGCAGGTTGATTGCAGATCACACAAAGCATGACACATATTTATGATAAGTATATATTTATATGTACCTATTACCGCTCCAAATTATGATGTTGACTTGTTGACATTGACTAAATTAATTAGTTGGTAGGTGCGTGCAAATTCCACACGCCTGCTTGCTTTTTATTTGGCAAAAACATCTCCCAGAGGATAATTGCTGATGAATAACGGAATTTCACTAACATTTTTAGACAGACAATTCCATAGGTATCTCAATTCTTACAATTATGTACCTTCAAAAACTATAAAATGTCATGTTTTTTTTAAGTCACTAAAGTAATATGTGTATTCCTGAAATTTTTTGATTCAGCTTTTTGCGAGACAAGAAAATGTGTCTTCGTTTGACGCATCATCGAATTTAGGTCTACTGCATTTATAGTATTTACCTACATGGTAACGAGTGTAATATTCGTATCATGCATAATGAATCTAGGTACTGATTTTTTTGTCATTTAAAATACGTCACAAATATATTTGTTCTCTTATTTGAAAAATGTATTATTTACCTAATGTTCTATAATAAAACCCAGAGAAAGTTGGTGATATTGTGCTATCTCGTTTTCTTTCATCAAAATGGAAAAGTTTGAGGCGTTATCCCCTTTATGAAAACAAACATACCTCCTCCTACTCCTGTGTTGTGCCTTATTTGTTTTGTCTGAGGTTTATTCAACAAAAACATTTTTTCTGTAAGGAAAGGTGAGAACATTTCATTTGAATAAATATTCGTGCAGACGTTTGATATGATGTTGTCGGGTAGCATTTATTATGTAAACAATGTGTGAATAGAAAATTTCACGGAGAAGAAAATAACGAGATCTTGTTTCACTCTCTATTGTTATTCAATGCCTTTGAGCGATTTAACACGTGTACATCAACAGCTACTACAAACTACAGCGGTAATTTGTACTAGTTTTTATCTTCAAAGACTCCCTGTTTTAGATGCTCTTCCACATTCCCCGCGTTGCGTTTTGATAGATATCATTGTTCTAGAATCTAAAAGATGTACTTATGTATAAACACCATTAAAATATCAACTTTGCAGAACGTACCAAAACTTCTTTTTATATTTGATATAGGTAGATTAACTGCATTGACGTAAAAGGTAAATGGATTCGGTATCGAAAAATGTCAAACATTTGAAATTCATTCTTATTTGAAACTTTCCGACATTGGTTTACCTCTCGTGGCAGAGATAAAAACATGCCAATTACGAGAATAATGATAACGGATGAACAATTTTTACGCACGCGATATATACTTCTGATGAAATCTATAAGTATCAGTACCTGCTAAAACCAGTTTTATTCCTTTAAGGAATAACAAAATAAAATAGGATTACCTAATTAATTTATTTTTTCAAGCCTACATACCTAAAACGAATTCTCAAGCTGCCATCACGTTTATGTTGCAAAATGCAAATCCTTCCATTGCCAAAGCTAAACTCGATTTATTCATGCGTTTACGATATTCTTGAAATTCTCATACACATTAAAAGATTTATTCTACATTGGGACAATCTATTGCTTTTCAATTTAATGGTTTTTGAGTTAGACTTGATAATGACTTAATAAGAAATTAAAATGCCGAAGAATCCAATTTGATGAGCAAGTCCCATTACAATGTTGAAGAGCACGTACTTTTGTAAATCTTCTCCAGCTAATTTCTTTAATGGTCACGGAACACGCCATCATGTAGAATAAAAATAACCTTGTCCGATAAAATGTAGTCAAAAGAGTTAAAAACCTGAAAAAAGTTACGAAACAACACAACAGTCAACAGCTTACCTTAGCTGTTTTGCTTCGATTAAGGCTTCTATATTTCCATGAACAAAATAATTAGCGCACCGGATTGTGAAATTCCAAACAGTTCTAATGCTTCAAATTCCCATTTCTCGTTTGCAGTGATTTTCACAGCACCGGACAAACGAAACAGAACAGTAACACTTGAAGAACAGGACAAGTATTGAAAGTAAGTATTACTCCGGAAAGGTGTGTTTCCATTAGAGCAGCTGCTGCGAGACTAGTCTATTAGCAGCAATTCTTTTATTACCTGACAGCCTGACACAGTTTGTCTAATTGCGTCTATTGCATTGATACATTTAAAAAAAATAGTATTATGTATATAGGAGCAATCAAACAAACCATTACTGTCAATAATAAAGCACTATCCGCGACTATCACTAAAACCATTATCTCTCTCCTTTCTCTGTCCTCCTCTCTCTCTCTCTTTCTCTGAAACTTTTTGCTGTGTTCAAAGAAAGTAAGTATAGTTAATCGATAAGGAGAGCTCCAACAGGTCCACTGCTTCCCCCGTTATTTTTTTGCATGCTGAAAATTGGAAAAAAGGAAAAAGCCACACCATTCATTTTCTCTTTCCCTCTGTCACTTTACTCGTCTACCTATACACACACAACAGCCAATATTAATGTGAATGTGTGTACGCTTTTTTGCAAGTCTAAACACAAAAAAGTGGTTTTGGCAAAGCAAAAGCCGCAAATAAATGCGAAAATGACGATGCCATAAGATACAATAATATGTTTTTGCTGACTTGCTTGTTTGCTCAGACATAAAATGACCACCTGACGCATGTCATCGTATTTTATACCTGCCTTTTAGTGTATAAAACAACCTACACGGAAAAAAAATCCTTACACGAGTTTCGTTCATAATTCTTTCCTCTCGCTAACACAAATTGAATAAGAAAAGGGGCAAAATACAAACTGACTGACTGACTGACTGTTATTCTGAACATTTTTATGGCGTCTCTCTCACCTTATGTTTCCTCTCCAGAGAGAGATTATTACTTTCATGGATACAACACATTCACCAACAAAAAAACCTGAACTTCCTCTTTGTCTACCTCCTTCCAAGAGGAAGTGGAGAAAATCGTATCGTAATCGTGTCGGTTAGATGCTTGTCTCCCTTAAATACACGAACGTGGGTGATTGAGTCGTTGAGATAAACGAATTGTGTAATTACAGCGACAAAAATTGCAGAAAAAGAAGATGTTGAGGGGAAAAAGGAGAAAAAAAATCAAAATTAGCGAGAGGGATCCCTGTCTTTCGTAAAGTCAGTATTTGTAGTCTCGAGAGATGATAAAGCTGTATGATGTGACAAAAATCTGCTGACTATGAGTGGAAGTTGGTGATAGTGGTAGTGGTGGTGGTATGGTGTTGGCGATGGATGTGGTGCCATATGGAAACGTGAGTGCGCACCAGTAACAGCTACAAAACCAAAAAAGGCATGTTTCTTGTGTAAGTTTGTAGTATGGAAGGAAATTGAACACGTGGATTTGGCTGAAACAACACTAGAATGCTATTTTCTATTCTATGCATGCACCCACCGTACTTACTCACTTTGGATGAGAACAAAAAAAAACTTTTTGTTGTTTACTATTTCTAAAACGTTAGTATTTTTCCATAGTTTAACTTCCCTTGTTTTATGCAATCTAATGTACATTTCTTTTTCCTGCATGGAGAGAGAAAAAAAATTGACGAAAGGGAACAACATGAACATGCAATGAGCCACTTTTTTATATCTTGTTCGATGTTCATGCAATTTTTCCTCATACCGGAAACGCGCATCGCTACTACAAATACGTATTAAATACAATGTGTATGTAGAATTGTAATAAGTATAAGTATTGTACCGTATCCCGAAAAAGTTTTACAGTTTGTGATGATGATATGATCAGTCTTACCCGAAATACTCGCCATCGCCATCTTCGGAACTTTCCAGGAAAAGTGAATCAACAGTAGTTAAGGAACATGGGGAAAATTACTTGTTTATGTTTGCTTGTTATGTCGAGGTAAAAGGAAATATTTGTTTCTTATTTCCTTTGTGAAAAATATCACTCTTGCACTTTTGTGCTTTGTTTCGTTGTTACTGCTTCTGGTGCTACTGCTGCTGTCGTGCCTGTGGAAGAATTAGGAAGCGGAGATATCTGTCTGCCTGGAATTTCGAGAGATCAGATCACTGCGAAAAAGAGAGTGGCGTTGTACGATCCAGATCCCGAGTTGATGATGATGTAGCATATCCTTTTTTTATTTTCAGTCGGATTTTGTTGTTTGTGAGAAACAAGATGGATCAGATTAGATCAAAAACGAAGAAAGAAAATATAAAAATAGGAGAGCGTGCTCTTCTTCTTCCTTTTCTTCAACTTCCCCCGCTATTGTTGCGTTGTTTTGTTTACACTTTTATCTTTTCATATCTTCTGTCATTGCTTACTCTTGCTGTTGTATGTAATGCGCGGGCAATGATGATAACGAAATGAAGCTGAATAGCTGAAATGACTTTAGATCTGAAAATTGTGGAGAAAATCCCGAAAAAATTGGAAGGAAAGTGGATGAAGACGACTTGCGATGATGCTGGCAATAATTATACTTTAAATTGCTTTCGATAAATGAGCAACAAAAACTGGGATCCACGTTTGTCACAAAAGAAAGTTGTTCGCAGTCACTCTTCGAACAAAGCTGTAAACGTTTACTTGGTGGCTCTTTGTAGAAATATAGTTGCCAAGGGAATGACTGACGCATGTGGGAAACTTCTGTAACTTAGCTACAGATATTATTGACCTCGTGGAAACCATTTTACCGCAGTGGCCAGGAGCAAAGTTGAATGATTAAGTTCATACTTAAATTGCAATCTGAGAGATTTAGGACGATAAAAATGGAAGTAAAATGTGAGCTGTTCTTATTTTCGCATGTCTTATTCAAATGCAATTTACTTTGCATTTTGCATACGAGTTTCATATCTATTTAGCACCAAACCAGTGTCGGTGGATCAAATAAATGCATTTGCATTGCTTCGCTATATATACTGCTGCATAAATGCTGCAGTTTATTTTTAGTGGGATTTTTTTGTTTTGATGCGTGTAATTTGGCAACATGATTAGCCTTTTAAAGTAATAGCTCGATTTGAAGCTGCAGAGTGGATTAGAGGGATAGAGTTTGGAACGGTTAAACAGGAAAACATAATCACAGTTTATGCAAACCCGTTTGCACCAGTCAGAAACAAATAATATATGATTGATGGACAGTGCAAACATAACAAATTTGCATGACAACGCGGATGTTTCATACTACGGAACGATCGGAGTCTCAGGAAGAATGTTCCTATCATGGTCAGGTCGATACACCTTATTCAATCATTGATAGTTTCTCAAAGATTTTATTTCATGGAGCTGATTTTTTTTCTATTTCGGTCTTTAATACTGGTACTCTATTCACTCAGTCAGTTTTTTACTTAAAATTCAGCGTAATCTTAAAATAGGTACATATTTTCCAATTTCCACCCCATAATGAAGTAAACAATTAGTAAGTTTCACTGTCAGCCATTAAAGAATAATTTACTGGAGACACCAACCACACAGTTAAATAGTTATAACTACATGAGTACGCAGCTGAACATAATATAAATGGTTGTAAAACAAAAGAGTATTGTGGAAGCTGGAATGGTTTCAGCGGCATTGTTTTCAGTCGTTACAGCGTCTATCATGATCTGTCATAGAAAATTATCGTGGTTTATCACTATACCTATGAATGGCATAATTGCATAAATAAAAAGGGTTTAGGAGACCTTTACAATCAATTATCACAAACTATTTATGTATGAAACGTCTACATTGAAAATAGTCGTTAGCAGATCCAAACTATGTATCAAAATTGTAAAATACCTAGCAATAACAATTACTCTGGTTAAGAGTTTTTGACGAAAGTTATCAACGGACACACATCACTGTTACCCACCAGTCCAATAGACGGATCGGTCTTTTATAGTTATGGTGAAAACGGACAGAACCGACTCACGGTTAAAACGTTTTCTAAACGGAATGTATATAGCATGTGATACATCATTGGAAAGGCCTCTAAAACAATTCTTATTTAAGGATGAAGAAGTCAAAGAACTGTATGCTGTTACAGTTTATGAAACTTTGAGACTTTTACCGAAATTATTCAAACGTTATTCTTTAAATTCAGTTGAATTTTTAAAAAAATCTAAGCTTACGTATTTACTTTCTGCTGTTTTAATAGCTGTAATGACTATGGACACGTTTCAATATGAGTCAAAGCCCGAAATGTTTTGTTGCAATAAATAGGTCGACAAGAAAAACAGTTTATTATTCATGAAAGGAGAGCGACATTAATTTTCAGCAGCAGAGAGTTTGTTAGTTTGTGTTAGAAAATGATATTCGATAAAAGAATATATCTGCAGGACGCATTACGTATACCTACATAATACCTTTACGCTCATTAATTAACGTTCAATGGCTTAATTCCGCTTTGATCGCCGAATCTCTAATTCCAGTTTTTCACTGTTGCATAGACTGTATACAAGATTGCTTTTCATAAGTTTTCCTTTCCACGGAAGAATGAGTTTTTCAAATGACTAAATCAAAGGACTGTTTGTTCATCTTCATCAATGTGCAAAAGAGGAAAGAGGAAGGTATGCCTGTGTTACTCGATACGTGTATTAATGGTCCAATCTCAAATCTCCTGGATCGAAATGTCTAAAGCAAAGCACTCACACGTTGATGATGATAATAAAGCAATTACATTCCCTTCCCAAGAGTTTTTAATTAAAAGGAATTTGGCAGAAGGGAGAAAAAATCTATCAAGCTTTTAGTCTTAGAGATGGGTTGAGAAAATTGAAAATCGTTTCGAGAGTTACGAAAATCTTGATAAGAAACAAATCTTTGGCTGTTTTTAATTATGTTTTTGATTTACATAAAATAACTTCTCTTTTGAGTTCAACAAAGATTACTTCAATGGAATTGATAAGATATTTGACAATAATTTTCCACATAAGTAATTCACACAAATCCATTGCAGTAAGCATGATTTTTTATTCATTTTACGTCAATCGAAACAAAAGTCACAACTTTTTCCTCTGAAAATGTCAATAAATGATCAATTGATTCTCATATTTTCGCCAACTAAAAAGTGGTTAAAAGCCTAATTAAAAAACATTTTCAGCATTTCTGTTCTGTAGCACAGAATGCAAAATATAAAAATTCCGTAGACCTATCCACAAAAACCAAAAAAAAAATCTGAAAGAGTTTGAGGTGGTGGTTGTCTTCTTTCAAGGCGAAAAATTACCATATTTTATCCGCCTTTATCTTGACACTCCTTGCGAGTATTTTACAAAGTGATACAGAAACCACGCATCTTCTTTATTCCTTACACATTGTACGAGTTCCCCAGTTACTTTACGTAGCTGTACCCTTTCCCACCAATGATCCTATTCTGCAACCCACAAATCGGTATTTAGGACGTGAAACCCAATCAGTCGTCTAAAAATCTATTTCATCTGCAATTCTAATCTCCTTCCTCAAAAAGAAGGAATGTGCTAACACCAACTTTTCGATGCACGTTTATCTTTCCCGATTTTGCTTAGCTTCGCCCTTATTCCAAAAAAAATGCCATTAAGGTTTTTCAAAGAAATATTCATTTTCACACCGAAAACGAATAAAGTGGATCATCGGCGGAGGGGTAAAACGTATATTGATATAGAGAATAGATAAATTTTTGTGTACGTCCGTCACTCCACTTTTCTATATTTTGGTGGAAAGGAAAATCTACGTAGATCATGGCATGAGGAGAATGACACTGTTATACCTCCAAAACGTGTGGGCATAGCCTAGTAAAACGAACTTGTACTCCATTTGGTTTACGCCTTTCCTCCCGTTACAACCATTATTATTGCAATCATGCACAGATGTGCAGATTTGCTGATGTATAAAAGGGGAAAAGGCCCATGAAACTCGGATACGTAGGAAAAGCAACAAACCCCGAAAAATGCACTCCTATTCTAAGAAAAAAAACAGATCAGGGTGCCGTGCCACATCCTCATCCACCAACTTCCTGCAATGCTATACCGTGTTCGTTTCATTCGTATCAAACGAGAAGTGTCATATTACACGAGCAAAACGACTTCATCATATAATAATAGTATGTAATAATAATCTCTCTAAAACGCATAACTTAACCCTTTTTCAGTAGCAAGACTCAAGCGTCCCAAAACAAAGTTGTTCGTAGCGTTGTCCTCTTCTCACTTTTGCATTTTGATACTTGAGCATGTTCAAAAAAAAAATAGAGTGAAAAGTGCAGCTTTAGTGTTTGTATGAATGAATGTGTGCCGATACACTCCCCTATAACAACACAAGAAAATTTTTTTAGCAAAAAAAAAAATGATATTACATTTTATTTGAGACTAGACAAGGAAAAATTGAAAAATCACGTTGAAAGCCAACTTGCTTTGACTTTACAACTGCCATTCCAAAATGGAAAAGCGCAACTTGAATACGAAGTTTCTGGGATTTCCTAAAAGTGGCAAGAATAGAAGAGCACAAGAGTAAGATCTGTAAGAAGTGGTGTACATACACTTTGGCTACAAGAATGCTTTTTTGTAAGGAAGAGGGATGGAAGCAAGTAAAAAATAATTACGTATTACATTTTTTGCATATTATATTTTACTGCATCATATTTACTCTTCCTCTTTTTCAGTCTTTTCTAGTTGGTATTAAAATGGTGTCGTATTTTACAGTCTAGTTACTTTTACAATCATCTCTGAAGTTTAAAGAAAAACGAGCAAGTTTAGTGGGATGCGCATGAAATAAATCATGTTTTAAGTACTTTATCTGTATCCATTTTTTTCTTTGTAGAAGGCATCAAACAACATCTCTTTGTTCATTGTTACTTTACCCTTTATTCTTCGTTTTCTCCTCCTCGCCTACTCCGTTATAGTTATGACAAATGATCCGTGTTAAAAACATTCTGTAATCAGCTCAGTTGCATACACAAAAACTCTTCGTTTTGTGCCCAGCTTTCTTTCAAGACTTTTACTTAGAGACAAATGAGAACTCCAATTGCTCTTGTAACTGCAAACGTTTCATTCTCGTACGATATGGCGCTTACCAATCGCTCACGCAAAAATATTATAGGTCTTATTAGGATGTATGATTCACTGCTGTATGTACCAATGCATAGTTAATATTGACAACGTAATCAAAGTTTCCTCTGTAAATAAGAGTGCAGACTGAATAATATTTTTGACTCTGGGAAGTTGACTCTCTATTTACCTCACACAATCCATCTACTACAAAGTAAAAAGCCTTGACTGATAAAAGTTGAAAATTGTATTAGAGATTCCCAGCCGTGCCGTAGTTGTAAGTAGCTCTGCATTTTTTGGATACTGAAGTTGTTGATAATGGAAGCCTCATCAAATCATTGGAATATTGACTTTATCATCTTTCAGATAAAAAAAGGCTTTTTACAATTTGTTTTGAATTTGAATTTTTGTAAGAAGTTAGGAAAATATTCTGAAAAATGCTTATACAATTCATGAAAAACCTTCCTTTCCATTCACTCTGTAATGTCAGATTGGAATGCTGCATTTTTCCTCTTTGAAGGAGATTTTTAACAGATTCCTTTTTTTCAACGTTTTTTCTACAATTTGGCCTGACCTGGGCTGGATAAACTATTCAATTTCAATGTACTTAAGCAGATCCTTGCTGGTTGATATTCACATTGGATTTGCAAAAGTCTACAATGAAGTGGCTTGGATCTGACTTGACTCAAAAAAGAAGAAAAAACGAATGGTTGATCAAGTAGAGAAGTGGTAGAAACCTCTTTCAACCCACTTTTGGTTGCTTGTTCCTCTGTCTCTGAATAGGTATTTCAATCCGAGACTTTATCAATGAAAGCGTTGAAAAGGGAGAGAAAAAAACGGTTGGAATCACTCCACACTCGTTTCTCTACGTTTAGTGGGATGCCAACAAAACCAGAAAGAATTTCTAGGTGTGCGCTTCAAGACCCAAGCAGTATGAAAATATATGTCTGTGTCGAGAAGAGCAAACAGCAAAATTCTTTTCCTCCAAATAAAAAAACTTGAGACTGACTGAGTAAGTAAGAAACATTGAAAACTCGACCATTTACACGTTTACGCCGCAGTCTACCAGCAAGTCTGATTTACCTATTCCGACCGCATTGCGATGCACGCGCACGTTCTTGGTAATTTAGAAGCTAAAGCTAACCTGTTTACCTTTAAAAATGCGTCCAATTCAATTTAAACTAATTTTTCTCCGTCGAGGTGAAAATACGGGAAGAAACCGAAGTGGTGCTAAATAAAAATTGGACCACTCGGGGTAAAGTGAATTTTAGAAGATGTAAAGATGTGATGGAAGGTATTTTACTAAGATTTGAAAGAAGTGAGTTCATCAGATAACCACAAACACAGAGAACTTATTCAATTTATCAAATCCCACTTTGGGACATAAATAAATTGAGTTCTGGAAAACGAACGGGATTTATTTTAATAAACTGAATCTCAGCAGACATGTTTTTAAGAAATAATTTTGCCCACTCTTACTTACATCATATTCATAACAACTACAAGTTATCTACGAAAAAAATTGCAGAGCTATGAAAACAGGATAACGATGTATCGATGACACACCCTTATAAAAGCATAATCGCAGAATTAAATTCAAATGCTTGCACGGTTAGTAGTCAATGATGGCACCTGTCGAAGGTAGTCAAAAGTTCAAAACTTTAGCTTTCGGAGTAAAAACATATCCCCTTCTGACCTGAATGAAGTTATGATGCACTCAATCTATCTCCGACTATAGACAAAATAGGCTTATGATAAGTTAAACCAGCACGTGTCTGTATATTGTATAATCGTAAAGTTCAATTGTAATAAGACAGAAGTACATACACTACTAATTCCTGTTTCTCACTTTTCCCATGAGCTCATTTCATTTGCTTTTTAATTTGTGAAACAAATGAAAATGCAGCAAAACCTTTGCTTCATTTCCTTTGATTCGTCAATTTTCTTTTCGTGCTATAAAAAGCACACCAGGTTGTTTTATACCACCGCAACACAACAATTGTTTTTGTTTCTTTGCAGGGACGACGCAATCTTTGAAATACAAATAAAAGAAAAGATGCATGTGGGAAAACTGAAGAATACAATACGCGCTCATAAAAGAAAATAGAAAATATGTTATTTAAATGGCTACCGCACACACAATAGCTCTTGCGTTTCACAGGTTTTCACTCAACGACGGGCAAATAATAGGATTCGTTTTGAATTCAGCGTTATTAGTAATCTGGGATACCTGGAACATTTCCATTTAAGGCAAATATAGCACGCACGTACGTCGTTGTTAATTTTCGTTTTTTTAGCAGTTGAACAATAATTCGTATTTTCATGAATGTATACTTGCTATATTTGCATTCATTGGTGAATTTGTTATACAGAAATAATATAGTTTAGTAACACGTACTATAAAAAAAAGATTGTAATGAAAAGCATGCTTATTTTGGAAACAAATCGTCCTACTTCAAGAAAAAATAAGGCTAACTTTAGTCAACTTGCTATGCGACAATAACATCGTAACATTTTCCATAATTTCTTGCCACTGTAAATGTACCCTGTGCACAAGACACTGAAACTTATTTTTATTATTTTCAGTATTATTATTATTACACCATTCCATATCCATATAATTTTATTCAAAATGGACCGTAATGTATCTGTGATGGAGGAGTACGAGCGATGGAGCAAGGCTTTCCTTACACTGTTGTTGTGGAAATGTGCGAAATAAAATGAGAGTTATTTTTCATGTAAAGAGAATAAAAATAACATGCATTTGTACTTAATAAATTTCCCCGTTCTGTTGTCTTCCATTTAGGAGAGAAAAACTATGTAGCATAAAAAGGAAAGTAGTGAGGAATAGAACGTCAAATATAATGCCATTATGTTTGTCATCATTTCGAAGAAACAGCCACACTGCCGTCACACACGATCACATCATATCACGTTATTGTCATCATCAGCCAAAAACGTAAGAGAGCGGAGAAAAGAGTAAAGAGCAACTTGAGTTCGCCCTGATCTGCGAGAACAACCATCATCATCACATCACCACCATCATCATATGAGTAGATCATAACAAACTTCACAGGGAATGCAAAAGAACTTTGCCGTCGCCACAACTTTAGCAGAGGGACTTTCAGCTAATGCAAGTCAACAAGCTATTTGATATCGACTTCGTAGTCTAGCCAATCCCCAGGGGTAAAGTGAGGCTCAGTGTTGCAAATAAAAGAGTCAGAGTTGCTCCATACCTGGAGAAAGTTTTATCTGCATGACATACCGAATATTATGTACTCATTTCCATACTTTCTATGTCGAACATTAATGTCTACTTGAGGAATTATGTATCATATCGTCAGATGATAATGATGATGTATAATTAATAAAATCAGCAAAAGTATGTGACCTTCAATATATTACTACTACACTTTCCGTCCATCCTTTGATGGTCCTCATTATCCTTCTTTAGCTGCTTTCATTAGTATATACAAATTATTCGGAGTAATCAGCGTTCAACTTATCAAAACTATGGAAATATTTATTCAACAAATACGACTATGACTACCGCATTGAAAACAAGGTTCAGGCGGTAAAAAATTAAGGGAGATTTTGAGAACGAGAATACAGCGTTTACATCACGGTCTAACCAAACCAAATACTTTTAGTTAAGTGGATGGCATTGGCAAAACCAAGTTGAAAGGAGATGAGATATTCTTTAAATAAAAGCTCAAGGGGCAGACTGGAAGACGATGAAAAACTTGCATTTTGCATCCATTACTTGAAGTGAGAGAAATGCGAGATGATTGTGCGATAAAAAAAAGATGGAAAGCTAAAAAAAAGTCCTTCAACTTATGATGATGCTAGTGTTTTTCTTCTGAGTCAATGCTCATCTAAATACTTGAAATTCCTAACAGGACACTGAGCACGCCAACATTTGCATGCAAAGTGTAAAGAGTAAGGTGAAGTTACCTCCATCGTCATCATCATCAACAACAACAACAAGAATGAGTTATCATACAAATTCTTTTTGCAAACAGCGGAGGGGGGACACGACACAAGATAAATATAACTCCTTTATGAATAATATCTACTCCTTTTGGTGAAATTTGTTTTCATAAAAATTTCATGCAAGTTATGCACGTAGTTTTAAAACTTGCAAGGAAAAAAATTGGAGGTAGAGAGGAGAGGAGTTCATTGAATATGTTTGTCCTCTACCTTTCTTGTGTTCCTTGTCCAAGCTCTGAGACTGAGACTCGTGCATTTATGCATTTTGAATGACGCTATGGAAACATCGTCTTCGCAATTAATTTTCATACGTTTCTTAACCCTTTTTGTAAGGTCGTGGCGTGCGGTTCACTGGACTACCGTTAGCAACCTGAAACCGGTTTAAAATAGCTTTTACAATCTTAATATTACATGAAGTAGATGTACTCAGGGAAAGAATGAAGAAAATTGGGGCAAAATGAAACTTTATCAGTTTTTGTTTTCAAAAAGCTCTGATATCCCTAAAGAAAATGAAAAAAATCCCAAAATTCCAGATATTTCACAAGTTAAAAACAGCCGGTTTAGAAGTCCTAACACTACTTTCCGTAGCACGATTCTAAAAAGGCAATGTCGTTTTTATAAACCACCGACTGTTGCACTCACTTACAAAGGGAAGTGAGAACATGATGGCGATTAATTTAAGTGTTGTCTAAAGAAAAAGGAGCAGCTTGTCTTGACTGATATACATAGAATTAATGATGGAGTGACATTTGTGTGTAAGGTGACATGTCGTCATCGTTTACTTTATGAACTCTAAAAAAACAATGGGTGTCACTTTTATAATCAAAAGGAAAATGATTTGATCCTTATCAACTTAATTTAGGATTACACTCAATTCCTCTTGATTCGGCGCAAAGTAACTTTAACTATTGTTATTATAATCAGGGTAACAGTGCAGTGTTCATATCAAATTGCGAGGCAGAAACAAGTGACGCATTGAATATACTACAGACAGAATTTATCAATCGACATTTCAACCAATATATTTTAAACTGTAACTTAAATTTAGAAAAGGTTACATGAGCAATTCTTCTCAGAAAGACTCAACAAAGATTATTCCTTACAAAGATTTATGATACTATGAAAAATTTAAAGTACTCGAAAGTTGGCGTCGTCCCAAATCATATTAGCATGGCATGAACATGTCAATACAGATCAATATTTAATAAAACCATATAATTAAGGAAATTATAGTGCGAGCCTTCGTCCTTGTAAACATATGCTAGTTCAAATGGCAGATGACAAATTGGTGAATCTACTTAAATTTTAAGACTTACTTCCCACGAGCACTACTTACATTGTATCTTAATTATACCCATGAAAATTTATGATGTGTGGCAATAGGAAACGTTAATACGTCTGTCTGCCAAAGAGAAAAGTAACTGATGGAAAATTGTCCTTATTTTTATGTATGAAACAGAGGGAAAAAATCAGAAAATGCCACAATACTTCCGAGAAGTCGTCTCGTCTAGCCAGAAAGATAAAAATGATCTGGCTTGGGTCTGGATTCTACTAATGCGAATCACTTTTAATTCAATGCCATCCCATAAACTACGGCCATTAGCCTTGTCTCTGGTGGGAAAAGCTGAAGTAGAAGCATAAAAGGTAAAAGTAGCTATTTGTCTTTGGCAAAAGAGAAAAGATAGTCAAAAAATGTTCTCTATTTGTGTAAAAGCGTTTTCCTTCCTTCCCAGCAAGTTTTTCTGTCATGTCATGCATCATTTGATCGAAGCGGTATAAAACTTTGAACTGTCTTTCACGAAATAAAAGCAAGAGCATAAATGCATAATATGAGAAGAGTGGAAAAGTGGAAGGAATGAAAAGTAAACGTTTTGTGAAAAGTAGGGTGCCAAAGAAGAATAAAATAAAGTTCGTGTTCGTTCGTGCTCGATTTTCCATAATGTATACATACCCCAAGCTTATCGTCCCTGGATATCCACTTTCTCATGTAAAGGACAGAGGTTAGTTATGGTACCATTGCATCACTCATGACCATTTTTAGTTTCATCATGATCACAGTCAATTTCAGTGTTAATCAAAACTGATATTTCCCAAGAAAATTTCCTATTATCTTGACATTTCCTATATCTGACCTTAAATGCCTCTCCATTTTCCATTTCCATCTATATATTTGCGTCAAGTGATAAAAATGGGGATTGGCTACATTTGGCTATTCAAACATTTTTTTTTGTATTTTCAGGAAGAACTTAATAGTTTACCATATCTACCAATCTCGTTGTATCGCATTTTTGTTTATTTTCTAAACTTTTCACTGATTCTTGATTGAATAAATTTGAGGTATGCATGGAATTTTTTAGATCATGTCTTGTTTAGTATAAAAAATGAACTTTGTAAGAATGGGGAAAAATGCGAACGATTGAATAACCAGCTCACATTTTGCTTTCACTTGTTTCCTTGTTTCAAACTTTTTTCATAGATATGTGGAGATATTAAGGACGGGACTTATATTTGGTGAAACTTAATATTACCAACATATCTTTCTTCCTCGTAGGTTCTGATTAAGACGACAGCAGATGACGAAAACACTGGATCTATGGGAGAAACTTTCGCTGTGTAAGTGTAGGAGTTCCAGATGCATTCTTGAATTTTCCACGAAATTCATTCATAAAAATTCCTCAGCATCATTGTCAGATTATTAGCAATAATGATACGCGCTCTCTCATTTCCTCCCTCATGCAGCAGACACAGACACACATACTCAAACTTCAGTAACTGAAGTAGGAAATCACAATGAACCTTCTCACGATGACTGAGAATGAAGAATCCGGATAATGTAGAGCAAGAAAAGTTAGTTTTCCCTCCGACAATCAAAACTAACGGAGAAACTTTTTGCTTTGTGTGTGCGAGCAACTAAACTACGAACCAAAACAGTTTTTTCCCCTTTTCTTTCCACGTTTATCGATTCTCCCCTTTATTGTTTCCAGCGGAGGGAAAAATCACCATAGAGGAAAAACAGTATAAAGAAAGGAGCATTAAGGTATTATGTTATTATGTATTATGTGCCTACTACACAAGAAGAATAATAGAAAAATCGGATTTTAGCGTCAACTTCATAATTCGCGAAATATGTATTTGTTTTGTTTCCAAACTAGATGTAGATAGTGTCATGGCACCACAGTGGCAGAAAATGGATGGACGCCCACTTGTGCATACGAATGGCGGAACCATTATTGCAAAGTATGACATTTTCCCGTGATGTACATTCGTTGCTCAGAGTTAATTAGTAACTAGCAGATTTACTTCCACTTCTTAGGAACAAAGATAAAGAGTGACACTCATCCTTGTCAACGAGTTCAAGCTGTATAGTCGTGCCTTGTCTCTTTCAATTTTTTCTGGGCAATCAAGATGGAGAGAAACAGCTCACATGTTGTTTACGTTAGGCCCCTTGAACCCCAGCAGCAGCAGTCCACACGTGAAAAATAGTTGTAATGTAATGTGATGTAATTCTGCTCTCCCTCTGCTAGTTTCCATTTACGTCATTATCATTGTGTCACCCTTGGCAGTAAGTAAACTAAATAGTTGAACTAACTGCTACCTTCGACATAACAGCAGATTCAGCCACTTTCCTATACACGCATAATTATGATCTGCATCAAAGTACAAAAACTATCATGCTCGCTATTAGTTTCTTCAATTATTTCAATCTGAATCAACACATTCTGAATCACATTCACTCAAATCTTCGAATAAGGAACTTTTATTTAAAGGATTGAAGATGTACTTATATTTAAGAATGGAATCATAATATAAATGTGACTTGCAACTTGCAAAATATTCAAGTACGAGTTAAAAGAGTTTCTTTGCTCATTTTCCAGCATTTCCGAGAATGACGTAGTGATGCCAACATTTCTTTAACGATGATGACATGTAAGTTTGAGTAGTAGCGAGGAAACACACAACGACGACGACAAAATAAAGGATCTAAGCAAGAAAAAAGCAAATTGGAGGGGAAGTGGATCTATGAAACATGACTTATCACAACTTTCACTTCTTCTGAATCTTGAGACTCTCAAATAAGGTATGCCACATATTCCCAGTTTTTTTGTTAATGATGATTCACGACTTCTGCCTTGTCCTTCCCGCCACCACTCATATGAAAAGAGTCATTACTTCATGTTCAGCAGTACATAATTTAGACTTTATTTCACTGCGTTGAATTTTCTTTTACTTTTGAGAATTTTCTTGTTGTCCACGATAATGATGATGGTATGACATGAATGAAGGGGAGGAAAAAGTAGCTCATTAAATCAGCAGATTATGTTTTTCAGTTTTTGCGTTAAAAGGTGCAGTGTAAAAAACAGGGTAGGATAAACAGCATCCACATCACAGGAATATAGTATTATTTTTTACTTTAGTATTGGGAAACACGATCTTTTGCTAGAGCAGTTTACATTGTCTCAAAACACGATATTTAAGTAAGTTGTTCAATAACGTTGACTCTTCTTTGTCGTGTTAAATATTAGGTTCTGCTAAAAATGACGACAACAACAAACGACGCGAGGAAACAAAGAAGACAGCGACAGGGAAAGGAATATAAAAGCCGTTACTCGCGACTAGCAGGAGGACAGATGAAGAATGCAGAACTAGCGGCTATCGTCAGTTGGTGTAACTCCAACTTCCAAACTCTCTCCTCTTCTCGCAGAGATCTGGCTTCGCTTCGATTCACTATAGCTATGGTTTGGAGTCTGTCTTTCAAACAGAGTCCTGCTGGAAACTGGATGCTTTTTTTGCAAAAAAAGTAAAGTATCAGCTTGGATGTTGATGATGCGGTTCTCCTTCTGCTTTTCCGTTGCTGCTTCTGGTGAACCGTGACTCCGAAAGAAAAAAAAGATGCTTCGTCCCTCTGCCTCACGAAAACGGAGTGGCAGTTGTAGTGGGACTGGGACTCGAAATCGTTTTTACAAGCTGAGCATGTGTTGTGTGTGCAAAATGCAAAAAAAAAGTCGGCGAACGGCATGTGCCTCCGTCCTTCCCCGTGCATGTCATTGCTTTTTAGCTATGCATTTTCATTTTCATCATATTAGTGGAAGAACTAAAGAGAAGTAATTGTCTCGTACATAATTTTGAAATGTGGAATATGTGGATTGGATATGGTATGGCCTGACCTGCTAAGACCAAACCCAACTGGGTAGTAGTAATAGCCAAAAAAATTAATGGTGCCATGATTATTGCCATTACTAGAAATTTTATGCGACTGGAACGGCAATGCAAAATATCAGCGATGAGCTATGGTTCAATTTAGTAAAGAAAAAATAAACATCCAAATAGCTTATATTTTCTTTATATTGCAAACGCTACTCTAATTTTCTCATTGTGAGATAATCCAAATGATAAGTGTAATTTATAAATGTATGCAATGCATACGATGATGTTTACGTTTAGACAAACGGACTATTTAATCAAGTCTACTAAAATTACTTCAAGAGATGATTATCTTGTAAAATTCTTCACTTTACATTAGAGGATTCATAAAATGTTTTCCTTGCTTGTGACGAATTGATTTTGCTAATAGCAAAACCTTTAAATATTTTTTATTATGCTTTGCATCTGTACTTCATTATATGTATATATACTTAAACTTAAAGAACCCCAGTTTTTCGGTTCACATAATTTGCATCGACACCAATCAAAGCTTGCATAAGCTACTGATGGATGACCTGTTTTACAACACGACGGTTTAGCTCGTTTGGGTTTTTGCAAAAATAAATGGGTTAAACCAAGTTAATTCATCATAAAGAATGAACGGATGTCCTCGCTTTCGAGGAAGACGAATACAGCGCGCTTTCTATTCACATAATTGTATCTGACAGTCATCCAAACGAAGCTAGTACGAATGAATGAGACGTAAGAAGGAGATGACGAGACGCACGAAAGAAACTCCCAGTTTTTTTTTTTTTTCAAAAATTATCTGATTTCATATTTCAAAAGTACATAACATACTTAATGGTTGTGGAAATGTATAGTGGAAAGTCCAGAAGAGAAGAGGAGTTCAGTTTTGCTCGACAGAAGAACGTGAAGCAAATTTGCATTAGTACAGAGGAGTTGGAGTTAGCAACAGGAGCTAGGGCAAAAAGAGAATGGAATTTGCTGTCATTTTCTGCAATATTGCTTACATGCATGATCAATTCGAAAATATGTGCCTTTGACAAAATCTTTGTTAAAACAGGCGCATGTATAAAGGAAACTTTATCACGGAACAGTATACATCAGCAAAAGAGGTAAAACGGCATTTGCAGTAAACACAAGTTGAAATAGTATACTAAAACCAAATTCTAAAAATGCCATAGTTGCTTCTTTTCTATCAACACTGTTAACAAGCTACTTTTTTTTTCAAATTCACCCGAATCATATTCACAAAAATAATGTGCGCTAAGGCTCTACGTATACTTGACCAGAAATATGACTTTTTTCATTACGCAGCTGAATGAGTGTGCCTTAGATTGGATTTGTCTGTCCCTGTCCATGAGATAACGATAACCTATTTCAGGCACTAAGATACATTAAATTATATTTATAGGAAGAAATTATATTTCTGTTCAGTTCAATCCGTCAACTGCAGATACTAAATACTATCTATCTATCGGCGAATGAGTAAGCAGTTCCCTGGAACACATAACGATTGGGGCACATATAAAGTATGTATATGTAATTCAACCAAGTATAAGTATGTCAAAGGTATGGCCCAAAACAACATCTTATCGTCAAAATGTATAATGCTTAAAAAGGTATATTTAGTATTATGTTTTTGCAAATGTGATGCAAATATGAAGACCAAAAGCATTTACACAAAAAATATATTATTGCGTTTGTACCTTATTTCTGCCATCGGATCTCAGAAATACTTTCCGGCTTCCGAAGGCATGACACAAATATTCTATTCGTTTCTCACTTGTTTAAATAACATTGTAAGGTTGAAATATACTTTAGATAAGTTGGAATGATCGAAACCAGTGAAATAGAGAATTAATGTGATTTTTAAAAACATTTTTAAATCCGAAAAATATGTTTTTGCTAATGCTAACTGAAGTAATTTTTTTAGCATTTTAATGAAAATAAACACTATAGATCTTGTATATTATACTAAATAAAGCTGTTAATACAGCTGTACAGACGTAGCTGAGGAAAAGGGTTAAATGCGAAAAAGATGTCCTCAGAATACTGCTTTAATGTCTCTAAAGATCCATAAGCTGTGAAAG
>JAHZMX010004730.1:0-11932 GCA_027743895.1 Seira musarum
GACCACTTGTTCTTGTTCTTCCGTGGCACGTACGTACGCATAAGGTGACGATGATGATGAGGATGATTGGTGATACACAAAAAAATATACACATTCGCTCACTCTGTGCTTGCTGCACTGCTTATACTCCTCTCCTCTACTCCTCTTCTCTTCTTCTTCTACTCTTCCTTGTGGAAGTGGATAGTGTGTATGGATATATCATACCTCTCTGTGCTCATGTGTTCAATGTTGTTGTTCGAGTGCAGTGCGGCTCGAATTACTGCTGGAGGATTTAAAAAAAATATCTGATAGATTTAAAAAAAAACTTTTGAAAATAAATTCAACTCCCATAAACTTTCAATTTTGTGAGCGCCCGAGCATTTAATTTTTGGAATTAATTTCAAGTTCAAGTTGATATTGAAGTTCATCATCATCATCTTCATCCGGTGGAGTTGGGAAGTTCAAAGAAGTTTAAGATGACAGAAATGTCGAAATGCTTTTTTTGCGGCTCCAATGGCAGTACGAACGCCAATAACAGCGTAAACGTGAAGGAGAAACTCTCTCAATTGGTGGACTATGTTGGAGGTAACAGCACCAACTACGCGAATTCCATTGAAGGGAAAGTCTTCTGCGGTAAATGTCAGAATCTGCTGGATGCCTTCAGCACTATCATGGAGACATTGCAAGTGGCACAAATGGAAACGGACAAAAAGTTATTGGAAATTTGCAAGGTGATGCTGGAAGGGAACAAACGGGAGAGCAACAGTTTTGATGCGGACGCCAACAATAATAACCATGATCGAGAATTCCGATTGGCGCGCCAAGAAATACTTGATAAATGTAAGTGGCTCAATAGTACATCAATAATTAATTATAATTATTATTACTCCTTGATGAAGTAATTATCAAAATTAAATTTATTTTTTATTTTTTCAGCTTTACTGAAAGTGAAGAAGTCTCAACCATTGGCAGTGGCAATGTCTGTACTCATCTCAGGAGCTGGTTCCGGATCTGGTTCTGGATCCAACTCCAAAACTGATTCTTCCCTTGAAGATTCGGGGGTGATCAATACTGGACTGCCTGATGTTGTTTGCGCCACAGCCTCAAAGACGACATCGTCACTGGTGGAAGTGAAGAAGGAGCTTGTTGATGATCGCGTTCGAACTGCGGTAATACTCCCAGAGTTCATAATCCGCCGGTCTTGTATCGAGTCAAAAAAAGAAACCTTGTACCATTGCATGAAGTGCGAACGAAAGTTTTTTAACTTGTCCATACACATGAAGGACCGCCATGAGCAGAAAGATAAACGGAACGGGACTCGCCAAGTCGTTGTGAAGAAAGAAATGGTTTCCGTTGACACTCCTACACCGGCTGGGACTCAAAATCAGATTGGCAAAGCAGGAGGGTCTAATTCTGGAGTTGTTGAAGAACCCACTCACGCCGACAAAGATAAGGATAACAACAAGCGCAAGCAATTGACACCAGGAGAGTCTCCGGTAAGTATATCCAAATTCGCAGTCTGATAATTCACTGTTACGTATTATGACAATGGTAATTTCATTTTCTACATTAAAAAATATTTAGGGTGGAGCGAAACAAGGAGCCGCTGCTATTTCCGCATCCACTTCTTCTTCTTCTGGAAGTTCCAATGACAATGATGGTGTGGACCACTCCGAACCCACTCCGTCCAAGGTAATTAAAACAATACTGATTACATTTACATCACTTTTGTGATTTTATTAAATTTACTTTATTTGATTTCCTAGAAAATTAAGCTTGAGACGGAAGATGACGCCGACGCTGGTCCCAGTACTTCAGCATCCATGACGACGGCCCTGAAGTCGGCGGGAAATTTGCCTCCTTTCATAACCAAGAAGAAGATTGTCTTCAAATTCAACCAGCACCAGATCCAGTACTATTGCGCTGAGTGTAACCAGGACGTGATGTCGAGTAATCTGACGATGCACAAGAGGAGGCATGGCATTGGACGTATCCCATGTAATGGATGTGACAAGACGTTTTATTCCAAGCAAGAAATGACAAAGCATGTCCGGAAGGGATTGTGCGAACGAAATAAATCCGCAACTGCCGCAAACCAGGATAAGAAATAAAGAGTGAAAGTGAAACTATAAAATTAATTATGTATTATATTTTTCTTTGTACTTTTCAATACAAAATGAATTTTGAACAAAATGAATAGTGCCTATGTCGATATTTTTGTGTTAAGTCCTTATAGCTTATTAGAGTTCACAATTCTTAGTTCCTTGTTATTTCTTGAAGTAAGTTCCGAAACAAAAACGAATTATTATCTTGTGAGTTTTTTTTTTTTAAATAGTCAGTTTAAGAAAAAAATCAGTCTTGTCGTGTGTTAGTCTACCATAAAATAATTTTTAAATGAAAAGTCGAAACTATTTCATGTGGAATAGCCATTATTTTTCTCAATTACCTATTATTATGATTCATTTTGTCAGATCGTAATGTAATTTTATGAATGTAGTACAATTCATATTCATATAAAATTAGAGGACAACTATTTTACTATGCCTCACATTCCTTCATAGTTTTACTTTATCTTTACGCTATCGTACAAGTCCAATATTTTTATGAAATATTAAGTTTACGTTCAGTTCTGTTAAAATAATGGAGTCTTGATTACTCGCTTTCTTAAATGCCAGTAGTAAAATATTGAGCTTCTCTGATAAACCATTTCATGGTTATCGCCTTGTAAGTACATAGATCTAGTTACAACGTAAAAAATGTTGTATTGTAATTGTAGCCATAACAATAAGGACAAATAAGGTGAGGAAAGAAATTTTGAGACCACCCAAAAATAACATCTTATTTTATTTTATTTTAGAAATAGATCGGCCATTTAAATTGAACTACACGTTTTGGTAACAAAACACTTCGAAAGCAACTAAGTACATGAGTTTCAGACCGTAACAATTAATAACGACAATTTTATGCTATAATTTGCGAAATTTATGAAAATACTGCTGGAAAGAAATTATGAGACCACCTATATTATTTTAATAATTTCGTAGATTAGAACAAAATTTATCGAAGAATTCTATACATTAGTAACCGATGTAGCCTCCGAGTTTCGTAATGACCTTGAAAATACGATTTTTCATAGATAGGATCAATCTTTGAAGGTAATCCTGAGGAATGGCCTCCCACTCACGATGAATTGCAGCATCCAGCTCAGCCTTGCTGTTATACTGCTTACCATGTCCATATAACTTTCGAGACAGATATCATAAATCCAACCACGACCACCCATCTTTGCTCCTTGGCGCAATAACCCACAAGCAAGCATATCTTGATAATCTTTGGAGTTTGAATTCGGCTTCACAGGCTGAAGTTCCGATTTTCCGTTGAATCCAAAAGCAGCATAATACATGCTTGATCCCCCTCCTAAATCGGAAGTTCAAATATCGTACGAAATTATGAAAATACGTTATTTGTATGCATAATTTTTTTGTTTTGGATGATAATTATAGTTTTACCCTGTTGTCTGCGAGACATTATTTCCTTTTCATTGCGTAAATCATGCCAATAATGAGAATAACCGTCTGGACCATCGAGGTTGAACTTTTTTTCGTCGCTGAAGACTACTTTTTTCCATTCGTCATCCCACGACATGTGTTCACGAGCAAATTCCAAACGATTTTTCTTGTGCTCCTCACTCAGTTTAGGCTGTGGAAGCCGTTTGGCCCATTTTAAATTCGATTTGTTTCGAATTGTGTTCAAAACTGTGGTGTGCGAAACGTCTGTCTCCAATTCCCCGGAAATTTCTCGAGACGAATATTGATTGGAAGCTGCCAATCGGCAAACCAATCGTTCCTCTCGCTCTGATAACTTTTTCGGGCGTCCACGAAGATGATTAGAAGCGTTGTAACTGTCTCCATATTCAAGTACATGATGAACTGCGGTCTTGGACCGCTGAATTTCTCTTGCAATTTGACGCTCGCTGTAGCCGGCTTGGTCAAATGCACGAATTTGACCGATTTCAAAATCGGATAATTGCGTTCCAGTGGGCATTTTAAAGAGAAATGACTATTAAAGCTTTATTTGAACAACAGCAGGATAAAAATTTTATTTTATAAATTATATATGGATGAACCATGTAGTGGTCTCATAATATCTTTCCAGCAAAAACCTTGAAATTTGCATAAATTGGTCGGATTTAAAATAAAGCAGATGCTGTTTTGCATAATACTACAGATACAACTTAAAGTACCTATGCAGTACCTTTTCCGACGAAAGAACCCTTTTATCATCTTCAAAAAGTACCTAAACACAAAAATTGTAAGGTGGTCTCAAAATACCTTTCCACGCCTTATAAAAGAACCCTTTTATCATCTTCAAAAAGTACCTAAACACAAAAATTGTAAGGTGGTCTCAAAATACCTTTCCACGCCTTAAATTGTAAAAACTCCAAAAATGTTCCCCTTCCGTGCTTTAAGGCATATTGAATGCATGCATGCATGATAATGATGATGATGATGAGAAATCCCCTTGGAAACGGAAAGGACTACAAAGAATATGCTCATGTCAACGTCACAACTTTGATCTGAAAGCTATTGAATGTTAAATGCAATCTCATCATTCTTGTCCCTTCGTCAACGGAACTACAATTCATGTCGTGTCAGGGTCGGTGAAAGTTGAGAGTTCATTGGCACAGGAATCGCGACGCGACATTTGAGTACATATTTGGGCTAAATATCTGTAAACGTCGATGGGAGTGAGAGAGTCACTGATACATGCTTTGGGTCAGTGGTTACTGAAATTGTTTTGGGAAATGCGAAATTAAGTACAGCTTTATACCTGATCTACCTACCTATTCCATCATGTCTCTTTTGACATTTTCAATGTTCTAATTGTACTTAATTGTAAAAATAGAAAAAACTACGTAAAATAATTGCATCCCCCTGTCCTATTCCCATTACTATTGTTCTACCAAATTATACTCTTACAATAATCCAGGTTGTCATCGTCATCATCCTCATGTTTTGTCTGGTGGAATTCTGGAATATGAAAACAAAAACCTGTATTCAAAAAATTAGTGAACGCCTTCTGTCCAGTCCACTAACCGCCACTCTTTGGTGGATGGGAGGATGAAATGAGTTAATATCCTGCTATTATTATTGCCACAAAAAATGAGAGTGTCTCATTTGATGAATTCTCTTCCTGCCTTCCTTCTGAAGTTGCAAAATGTCCACAAGTGGGAAATATTAATCGATAACATAAAATGGGCTATTTTGGAAATATGAGTTATGTTATGACTATGACTTATGTGGGTAAAGTCCATATCCAGTTCCATTTGGATAAATCCGTGGACGAAGGGCGTTCCGCAAACCTAACGTATTAACTAGTGAGCGCTTACACGGAAAGAAAATTCCAATACATGGTTTACTCATGTTCACATGAAAGCAATGATTTTGAACAGAACACGGAAACAATACATTTTTATTTAAACCATAATCATGAATACATTTAAGCACTGGTTTAAAAATGCCAAAAGGTCAAGATGAAAACATTTGAACTTAAAAAGAATCGGAAAGCGTATTCCTTTATCTATTTGCTTCCATGCAAGTAAAACTATTTTATTTCCCATATAATTTAATTCAAATCCCATCCTCCTTAATTCATGTCTTCTTTTGTTTGACGTCATATCATCCGAGCTCTGAAATAAAATCAGATTTAACGATTCATTTTCATTTCTTCTTCTTCCTAAATCGCGTATCCTTTTTCTGGTCATAATGACGCTTAGTAAGTCTGAAAGACTTTGTTTCAAGCTCCATTCCATTGTATTTTTCTATATTCCTTGGCCGACACCAACGGAATGGAATGCGAATTACACGGATCAAATTGTGAAAGCCCACTGGAAATGGATTCCTTGGCTAGGATCCTACGTGGAAATGTTCCTCCTCGGCGTTTCGTGTTGGACTGCAGTCCTCCTCTACGGTTGGATCAGACCTCGGAAGGATTTCGATTTACTGAACATAATTGTACTGACGATCGGTGGGATTATTCTATTGTTCTTTTGGGTCACCATATGCTTCATCCTCGAGAAGGTTGAATCACTTATGGTTGCTTTGAAAGAGATCATCATACTTCATCAGAGGTTGCGACAGAGTAAGTACATTTTAAGTTTTACTAAACCCTTTCGCATTTTATTTACACATCCAAAAAAGTTTCGTTTAAAAAAAGGACAAAGAAATTAAAAATGTCAGTCATATAGTAAAAAATTCCCCAGATTATTTTGATTCCGTTGATACAACTTTTTTGTCATTCCGACAATGAGCTCTTCCAATTGACATAAAGATTTTACATTGAGCTCGAGTTCTTGAGGTTGCACAACTTATTTTGCGAAAATTACGGTTACTGTAAATATGCGAATTAGAATTTCACAAATCGACATCCTATAATATTCTAAAAAAAATGTGCTGTTTCAAGATGATTTTTTTTTCAAATTTTCATAGAATTTAAATAAATAAATTATAATGTTTCGTGAAAGGGGTCGTTTTGAAACGACTTTTTTGTCGCACCAAAAGTTGACTCTAGTTAAAACTAGTATTTTTGTTAGAATAAAATTGTGCTTGCAATCATTTTGCTCATAAGCGGATGGAGAACACGGTCCATTCACTAAAACTAATAATATCTTTGTCGTTTTTACTTTCTGAACAAAACGAAAGTGTGCAAATAAAATGCGAAAGGGTTTAGTAGTGTATGCAGCTCCATCCTGGAGAAGAACTCCCATGACCCAATTGGATATCTTCATTTTATTCCTTAATTTTGTGATCTCTAGGGATCCCCGTTTATCATGACCCTGATCACAATAACGGAATAGTGATTGGAACTATACTGGCGATAGCAGCGACTTGTCCATTATCCATACCTTCCATCGCCATAATAATAGATTTGGATGTGGGGCACTTTCTCCTCGATGAAGTATTGCCCCCAAGATGCTACCGCACTATTCAAGTCATCTACCTTGAAATCTTCATCCGGTTTTCGGTACTTCTTTGGGCCTCTGCGGAAGCAGCGAGAACCTCTTCATACTACGGATCCATCTGGTTAATTGCGTTACAAAGGTTCGAAGAGACTTGCATGCTGTTGATTCGGCAACCCCTGAAAACGGAAGTGTTCATAAGGTATCATCAATGTCTGCAATTATTCTACATAAAAATCCAGGAAGTCGTCGAGGTGGTGTTGTACCTCGTCCTGGTCCTCTTATTTTGGATCCCAGTGGTAAGCGCATGCGTCATCATAAATTTCCGTGAACAAGTACCTTCCTCAATTTCTTTCGCGGCGGGACTCAGCTTCGTGTGGTTATGCTTCGGCAGTTATGTCATAGTTACAAGGACATGTAATATTGCATGGAGGGCTCATGGAGTAAAGATTGTGAATTTGAAGAGAGCTGAAATTCGGTGTTCTAAAAGGAATGTAAAGTTTCATAAATGGAATTTAATGAGATGTAGGGCACTTCAGCCAATTAAAGTGAGGTATGGGAAGTTTATGCTTTTTGGAAATCATTTTGAAATGGAATATTTTGAATTATTTTTAAGGAGGTGCTTTGACGCCATTTTATCTGTGAGATAGCCACATAATAAAATAATTTTTAGTAATTTACTTACCAACATGCAGCTTAAATAACTTTTGTGCAAAAATTATTTTAAATTAATAGTTCCTCAATTTATTTTCAAAGAATAAAAACATGAACATGACAATGTTTGCCCATGCTATTATCATATCAACTCTTGGCATTTTACATCCTCCTGTCCAGTCCAATCAAAGCTTTTGGAGACATTAAAAAACCTATTTTTTTACACAGGCCGCGAAAAAAGGGGGACATGATTTTAAGTCTGTTAGATATATTTGAAAACAAAACCAAAAATATAACTTTCAAAAATATTTTCCTCCGAACTTTCTTTAAAAAATCGAGCCCTTTATCCGCTCAAGCTACAGTAAATTTATACTATTTATAGCATTTAAATTAAACTTAATTAAATAAAACTCAATTTAAAAAAAATGATAATCATATAACAATTCAGAACGGAAATGTCACAAAATCATAAAATTTTCATTAACTGGACGACAAAATTGACACTTCATGATCCCCCCAAGAGAGGAAGGATCCGCGGCCTGTGTATTTTTATAATATTGCGTTGCATTACCCTTTCCCCAATCAAAAATAATTGCAATGTCCGTACATTGTACATGTCCTGGAACAAAAAATATCCTGTTCGCTTGCAAAAAATTACTTAATTCTGCTATCATATCGGCGTGTATTGCAATTGAAATGTTTTGGAATACAAGCCAGTCGGCAGTCTGTGGTCTCGGTTGAAAGAAAAGAGTGGGTAAAAATGGGCTCAAAATTAATCCTTGACGCCCTGAGCTTAAATCAGAAAATAACGAATTTCTGTTCCTCCTACCGAACAAGTATTGCCTTCGAAACTTCACGAAAACGATTCCAAGTGGAAACCAGAAAACGACATGTGTTACCATGGATGTTTGTCAACGTAGTCATAATTTTACTCATAAGTTTACCTCTCGTTTTGGTTGTTGCACTCTCCGATTTATTCGGGATTTCTGATCACACTCCCGTCATTAAATTCTGCTTGGCTTTAGAGATCGTATTTGCATTGAATATAACTTGTTTGTCATTCGTCCAATTTCTCGGAGCTTCAAGTCTAGTTCCAGCAGTTAATTCTCTGCTTGACATCAATGAGGAACTAAGGCAAGCTTATCAGAGGAATGTGTACCAGGGCTTTCAAAGAAGTGGAATGCGCGCACGTGACAATTACAAGTCCTCCTCAGTGAAAAAATATTTCCGGTTCATACTAAATCAGATACGCCGGTTGAAAGGTAAAGATGAAGCATAAATTTTTCAAAATATAAAAAAAAATTGAACCGCTTTTCATTGTTTTCCCCTCAGATATGGACGAAGTCGGACTGACGATATATGCGCTCACTGTTGGAATAACATTAACCCAGTTTGTCATTCCATTGGTCGCTTTAACCTTCAAATTGGATCCTACAATCCACGCAATAAAAATATTTTTTCCTGACTTCAATCCAGAGAACCTCACTCCACCATTCCTGAGACACTTATTTCTGATTGGTCGTTATGTACACATCCACTTGGCAGTTGCTGAAGGGAGCAGACACTTCCGGTGTCTTTACAGTCTCCTTGCTTTAGTACCTTGTAGTGCACGGGAAGTACTGAAATATTTGAGATTGCGAAACTCATTGAATCATAAAAATCTCCGGTATTACTTAATCCTGAGGTATTTGGTGACCCTGATTGATGCGATATTTTCCCTGATTAATTCAATCACTTTGGTTACCATTTATTCAATTATTCTCTTCGGCATTTCTCTTTCATTTATATCGTTTGGGAAGGCGGATTGGAAAGTTTGCGTACTTGCATTGTCATTTGCCGTAAATTCGATGGCGTTTTTGATTGCTAATTTTTCCTTAGTTCTCACTTTGCCTAGTGAAAGTAAAGCTGTGAAATATAAATGGCTTTCAGCTTGCCCTGGAAGATTTACATCTCTGGATGCGAAGATTTTAAGGAGGAAGTTAAATGCCTATATGAAACCGATTTGCTTTTCCTGCAAAACTGGGTGCTTGAAGAAAGAAACAAGGATGGATTTCCTTGGCTCTATTGCGAATAATACGGTTAATTGCTTGCTCACGTTTGCATTGTAAAAGATAACCACAAATTGTTAATATTAAATGCATTTTAAAAATATTTTCGATAAAAAATATCAATTCATAAACTGTTTAATAAAGTGCAAGATGATGACACTAAAATTCATTTGATTTATTCATGGCAGTGATGCTATAAATTTTTTTGTATTATAAGTACTATATCATATTATTATATTATAAGACCGCGAGCGGTTAAATTGTTTTTTATGGAACATGGCGTGTGATATCTCATTCGACAGGTCTCTTTAACTACTTTTCATTCAAACATGATACCATTCGTGTGGAGAATTTGTGGGTTCAAATGCGAGGAGCCGTTTTGTTGACAACCTATGGAACCTGGTGGATATTAAAACAGTGTTCTGAGAACAATTCTCTCGCCGTAACCCTTTTTCAGCTACGTCTTTATCGCGGCTTAACAGCACTAGTTTTATTTCACTTTCATGCATTGAATCAGAAACTGTACTTAAACATGTTTTACACCTGCACTGAAACTTGGAGAGAATATTTTGTGCCGATATCTGTCACGCACATTGCTGGTCCGATTTCTATTTCCTAGCTTCTTTTGAATATTGTTGCAACACTCTTGTATTCTTGATTTGAACGCATGCCACACTGTTTGTCTAATTTCCCATAAAAAGCAGAAAGACACACATAGCAACAACGTAAAGTGCACGTAAAATATGACAACCGTGTTACCCTTCATACTTGCTGGTTCAAATGCGTCCCTTTCCTCACTTCTTTCCACTCTGACTGTTTCGTTCCACAGTTCCAGCCAACTTGCCCAACTCTGCCAAATGAAGCTTAACCCAGACTGTTGTAACGATCGAAATCTTAACATATATTTGTCCATCGGCAGTCTCAGATTATTAAACTGAAGGACATGGTGGGTTTGGCCTAGTGATTCCTTCGACAGAAAAAGATCTGTAGATTTTGCCGGAACAGTACCGTTTTCGATTCCATTAAGTACCTCATGCTTCGTTTTCAAAAGTGAGGAGAGAACATCAATATACGCGTCAGACTCACATTTTGCGATTACATTAAAGTAAAAATTACTTGGAATCGCATCCAAATGATTTTGCAAAGTATTCGGGAAAATTTTAAGTGGCTGCATTACCAATCCTTTTCGTTTGGACCATGACTTATATTTATCCAACAAGTTATCATAGTTGAAGTCAACTGGAAGAGCTCTTCCGGGTTCTAGTAGGGATCTGTTTAAAATCTCATTTAGGTAGCATCGGCGAAAATTGGTACAATTTTGTCCCCAGAGATATTTTGGATTCTGCTTCATTTTTTCTTCCATATTACCAACAACCAGTTCCAAAATATTTTCCATGTGAGGAGTGCGTGATCTATGTTCTTAGTGAGAGACTGTACACCCTTGTAAAATGAGTTCCAACTAATAGGTCTGTAAATCGTAAGGTTTCCCTCAAAAACATCGTCAAGTGTATTCAGTTTGTAAACCGGAATTTGAGAGGTGAGTCGATTTATATTATCTCCCAAATAAGCGTTGCTTAAAACAATGCCAGCAAAAATCCAAGCTCCATATAACCACTTGAAATGTTCTAATTTATTTGTTCCCTGTGTATATAAAATACTATAAACTTCCACTATGCCATCAAAAATGACATCTATCCGAAAGGCTTTCCTCATATCCTCCGTGTTTGTGGTTACCAATTGACACAAATAAACTAAAGCGCAACCTCCAAATGAAACAATAAAAAGCGTCAGCCATACCTTCCACTGAAACGCTGATACGTAACCCATCAAGCTTAAGAAACCATGTTTGTTTATTTTCGAGCACATTAAAAAATACATCCGATCATTCTTACTAAAAAAATAAAGCTCTCCGTTTATGAAACTTGACAGATGGTCCCGAGTTTCTGGAAAAATAATGGGCAATTTCCCTAAAATGAATTTTCCTTTCTGGAACATGATAAAAATAAACGCATCCTGCTCATATTCGATGATTTCTTGGAGAAAGGTGAAGTTGTGAAAAATAGCTGAGACATGCAGTCGTACCAAATTCCTGGTAGGCTTACGCTCTCTCCGGTTATGCTCTATAGTGGCAACACCTTTATTTCCATTCACAAAAGGTGTCGATTTAAACTCACATTCCTCGTATCCAATTTCTTTTAATTGGTCAAGGGTGTTTCGCCATGGGCTTAGCTAAGTCAATGTATTTTATTTTTTATTCATTTATATTATTTTTGATACAAATGTCATGCTCATT
>JAHZMX010004731.1:0-12883 GCA_027743895.1 Seira musarum
GCTTACCTCCAATGAAGAGGTCACAATGATATCCAATTGGAACACCGATCCGAGCTGAGGTGACGAGTTGGACTCCAAACAAGAGGATATTATGGGTCAAGCACTTTCTACGACGAATCAATTAAATTAATTGATAGTCATAGTCCAAATTAATTAATTATTTGTCTGAACTATAATTTTACTTTGTCGTGATCCAACCCTCGAATTTCGAATGACTCCTGTGGACACTGACAAACTGTCCGGCTTCCTTCACCCCGTGGGTTTGTTTTGCCCAAACGGTGGCTAAAAATATAAAGTCAACTCTCTCCATAACGGCCAACTTCATAAGAGATTAACGTATTTACAGTTACGGTCACTGACCTGGTAATGGTTTCCTCAAAGTTATTTCACAATTCTCAAAATTATTCTTAAAATCTAGTGAAATAGCGTCATTCAGTAGGGGTTCCGGGAGTTCGTAAACAGACAGCCAAGCTTTCTTCTTGTCGATGTATTTGAAGACGTGCAAGTACTGCTTATCAATTACGCCAACGGTCCAGTCATACTCGTGTCCTGAACGGTGGAACATCACCTTTCAAAGTGGATTAAGATTAAATAATTTTAAACACTCTATAACGGTCATTTAAATAACGGCTATAATCTCACTATGTAAGTGCCCACTATACTGTCCTGCTTGAAATATGTGTTCGGGTGTTTGTAACGCGTTCCTTTTTGAAGAAAAAAAAGTTTTTAAGATCAGTTTAGATTAAATTCAGAGGAATTTTTTTGCATACCGAAACAGCATAATTCACTATCTCTGCAGAGGGACTTCTTGGGAGCGTTCCGACTTCCTTTCAGAACACCAATCCGGCATCCGTCCAAAATTTCGTCGAACATGACGTACGAGTGGACCATGTTGAATGTGTCTGTGGCATCTTTCCCGCAATGTCTCTTCAGAGGATCAGCACCACCTGTAAAGTCCGTTATAAAAATGACCGTTATATCACAATACCGGTATATCGAGCTTTGATTATAAAAATGTACCTGGATGTCTGGACGCATAAGCGGCAATATCATAAACGATTCCTACGGATTCATGACAAAAAATAATTCATGAAAAGTTTTTTAAAAAACCAAATCCGTTATGAATGTTACCTTTGATTGCGATCCAAGCATCGCCACCATCCACGTCTTTATGTTTTGCCAACTCCTCCTCCGTTATCGACTGCCAGGGATTGTTAAACTTGAAGACCTTCGACGAACTCTTCTGCTTATCCTTCGAAGTTGAGGCTGATGCCTTCACAACCGCCACTACTGCACTCGGCTGACCTGGCGTTGGGGTTGATGGTGGAGCAGTTGGAGCTGTAGACGGTTGGGAAGCCATTTTAAATAACTTTTTACAGAATTCAAACTGGAGGAATTTTGCTCAGGTGAAATGGAATTCCAGCGAAAGTTAAGTGAAATAAAATGGAATGCAAAAGGAATTTGAATTTAAAAGAATATGAAGACCTTAGGCCATGGTTACGTTACAGTGGGTTTCATAGATTGCGTTTATTTTAATTGAGATAGTTTTAAAGTTTTTTTTAACGGATTTTATTTCACGATATAACGGATTCATCATGAATGACAGTTATCGCGATCCCCATCGCCGACGTTAGATTCACATTCATTTGAATTCCGATTTGTTCTTCTGCTGATGGAAAGGCTACGGCTACGGCTTCGACTACGGTTACGCTTGTAAGCTGCAGGTCCTGCGCGACAGAATATGAGGGCGCACATCCACAAGGCACCACCGCAAGTGAGGATTGTTCCAAGCAGAGGGGCAAGCCAAGTGAAGCTATTCTTTTCTCTGGAGATTGTCCTTCCGGAAAGGAGGATTGAAATGCATTGTAGGGTTCTGAAAAAGTCCAGAAAAAAATATTAGATCAGATCAGGCAGACCAGTTTGGGTATTTCAGTGAAACTGACAAGGGAACATCCTCGAGTGTCCCCTGCACGAGGACACCTTTGTTTTTTGTCCAAGGACAAAACCAACAAGAGAACCGCCCGAAGTGCCCCCTAATCTCATATACCAGTCATACTGTCCTGATCAGCATTTTTTTCTGGTTACGAATCTGCTTTGTTCTCTCTGCAGAAGCATCAGAGTGATTTTTTATTTTGGGGGTAATTTGCAACACCGAATGAATATTGACACCACCGTGCGGAATCCGACGTACCGGATAATCTCCCCTTTTGGTAGTCGGTCACAACAGACCTTCCCTGACGTATGTCACAATTGGAGGATAACATCGAATTTGAGTAAGGATAATTGCCCTCACCCAAATAATGGAGGAATCTGATTAAAAAAATATAATTAAAAATTACTCTGATGTTTCTGCAGAGAAAACAAAGCAGATTCGTAACCAGAAAAAAATGCTGATCAAGACAGTATGACTGGTGTATGAGATTAGGGGGGGGGGCACCTCGGGCGGTTCCCTTGTAAGCACAAATATTAATTTTTATCTGAAAAATGCCGATCGAAAAAACAATCGAAAGGTTTAAAATTGGACGCCATATGTCGAAAATCGAGCTATGATGGGTAGCATGTGATCAAATATATTATTTGTGAGTAAATAATTTTTGACCATTCACATTTGACAAAAAAACTGACACTGGATTCATAATCAGCGGTAAAAACTAATCTAGAAAATGCATGACTCATACGCGAGTGCGGGTGGACACTCGGGAATGTTCCCTTGTAACACTTATTACTTACCCAGTGGTAAACATCGCCACCCCATACCCCACATGAATCTTCTCAAAACCCACCGCACTTGTCAGGAGCAATCCAAAAATCCCAATATGAAGACCCGACGACACCCCAAATGCCAACGCCCCTAGACACAATTTCACGAATGTTGAGTACATCGCAAAGAAGGAACTACTAATCCCCGCTGTGATCAATCCCACTCCATAAATCACAGAAGGTGTAAGGATATTCCTCGCTGTGAGTACAGCGCCACAAAGCCTCCCACTCAAATCGGCGAACGCCATGATTAAGTAAAGCATACTGGATTTCGTGTAATCATCTTCCTCATCCTCTTCCACAAGTTGGGCGATCATCAAGTGAATGTTGGTCGTTGAGATAGCCGTTGTGATATTGGAAATTAGGAGGAGGAGGTAGGTCTTGTTGCTCAGGGGCGATGTGAGAAACCATTCCTTCCACGTTTCATTTTCAGATGACTCCAAAGAGGAGGGGGAGGTGGATACTGAGCCATCATCATTGTCGTCTCCGCCACCTCCACTGCCACCTCCAGAGCCGTTGGGATTCGTTTTGTGTTCATGACGTACTGGGTGATGATGATGATGGTGGGATTGGGGCGGTTTCAGGTCTGAGTTGGAGCAGAGGATTACGCAGCTGTGGTCTAGGGCGAGGACGTAAGGATGTGAAGAGGTTTGGAGCGGAGGGGTTCGCCCCAATTGGATCGATTTTCGAACCTGAAAAATATTTTTAAAAAATGACACAATCCAACCCCAAAAAGCATTTTTAAAAAGCGTTACCCTCAAACTCGCATCAACTTCCGGTGTCTTTGCCGCTTCGGTTGTTGCAGCTGCAACAATTACATTGTCATTTTCATTGTTGAGATAATGACAAACCATTTCATTGTCACTGAATACCCCCAAATTATTATTGTTTAAATTCTCCTTCTTCAAACTCTCCAAACCGGGAAAGCTGCCCACGACCATTCTCCCTTTCTCCCGGAGGTCTTCATTCTTCACACCAGCGGTTCCAAATGGATTGAGGTAAATGTTTCCTCCAGGACTGGGGCCTGGGCCAGAACCAGTTCCAGGACCACCTCCAGCTCCTGTATCATGAATTGTTTTCCCCGTTCCAGATAAAAACACGGATTTTGTGCGAGAGCCAATCTTTGTGGCGATGGGGAAGGGGAGAGGAAGTGGTTGTTCAGGACCATTTCCAGGATCGGGATGGTGGTGTCCACCAGCTTCGCAGAATGATTCGAGGGATGCATCCGTGGCCATGATTTCAGCTTCGTCATCACGTTCTATTTGTATAAGAGACATGTGCATATAACGGACAGTTTGAATTTTAAAAAAATGAGTGGGCTTACCAAATATTTTGAAAACACCGGAAGTGGAGCTCAAGTTCATCAAACTAAATTTCTCTTCTCGAACCTCGAGTACCTGGAATCAGAAAACGGATTGGTTCGAATCCGTTATAATTGCACGAGCTAAAGCTAAAATTATAACGGATTTGATTTTCTCACGTTTTCATTCTTATCCACAGGCGCAATCTCTTCCACTTCCGGTTTCCCCCTCTCAGTGAGGGACCTTGTTTCTCCGTCAATGACTCTTCCTTCAACACCAATCTCAACGGATTGATCACCACCGCCGACGGTTAAATCATCCTCCCTCCAATCAAAACTGCTTGCGGATTTGAATGACCTCGCGCAAATGATTGCACTGAACATCAAAACACCGACGATGATAAAAGTGCCTCTTGAAGTGTACAACTCGGATAACCAGGATATCACCATTGGCATGATCATTCCTCCGATGGGGGAACCTGAGACTACTACGGCATTCGCTATTGCTGCGTGTCTTGTTCCAGCGAAATAGCCTCCAACGAGGATCACTCCTGTGGGGTAAGTGAAGCCCGATCCGAGACCGCAAAATACGCCGATCCTGGATGAAAAAAATAATAACGGATTTCTTAAAAATGTTGTTGATTAACGGAAAGACATTTCATGAACAATTTTTTGCACTACCCGTCAGGTTGCTTGCCTGATTTTGATATTGGACGTGCAAAGAAATTATAGTTGCATTGATAGCTTTATGGCAATCAATCCATTCCGTTAGGATTGATTGCCATACTGCTGCTTTATTTAAAATCAAAAGTAAAAATTTTTGACGGATTTAATTTCGAAATCTTCTTTAAATCCAAATCTAAAGAAATAGAAAATCAAATCACAATCTACTGCAAAATTAAAATCCACTAATTCTTGGGATTCGTCAATCGGCTTGTAATAATTCCATTGAACAATTTTCATTCCATTTTTTTTTTCACTTTAATTCAACGGATTCACATTGTCATCATCAACGAATTTATATTCTTTGTAATTTGTAACGGATTAACGTGGTTTCCGTGTATTTTATCTTCTATTCAATTCAATGTGGCAGGTATGTAAAGTAAATAACGAATTTAATGAAGTGCGTATAATGGACTTACGAGAGGTAGAGGAATGTCAACGACTTTGCGAAATAACTGATGATGAGACCAAAGGAGACGAGAGATGTTCCAAGGATTGCAATCACCTTTGGAGTGTACACTCTCGTCAGGTAGCAGGCCAAAGGTCCTGGAATTAAAGAAGAAAGTTTTGGTAAAGGTCACGCTTATAACGGATTTTAAAAATATAATTCATGATCAATTGAATTCAACAGAATTTAATTTACAAAAATTATATAATTAGCTTGATCTTTTAACGGATTACAATTCACATCCATATAATTTATAAAAGAGATTAATATGCTATAACGGAACGATGCTTATAGCGGACAATTGTAAAAAGTAAAAACGGATTTAAAATCTCATAAAAATCTAAAGTTTCATGTTGCCCCGCCAAATGCATTAAACTAATTCCATTCCAAATCCGTTATTAACTTACCTGCAACGCAATTGAGTGAATACGTTATACACATCACAACATAGATTTCCATCGTCTCCTCCACAAATTCCTTATTCAAAATCTTCGTTAAGATCCCCAAAGACTTGAAGAATCCCAAAACGAGGAAGTTTGTGAGGAACACGAGTGCCACCATAATCCATCCTTGTCGATCTCGTCGGTATTCATCCTCTTCAATCTCAATGTCACCATCATTGAACTCCGACTGAACTTGTAATTCCAGTGGTGGCGATGACACCTCCGAAGAATCCCTTCCGGTCCCGGTACCGGCTGTACTTGACTTGGACTTGATTCGAGGGATGGAGTCCTTCCGCGTCTGGTGATGAAGGTCATTCCCTTTATTAATCCTCTTTGAAGAGGCGACCGTTATTGGCAAAATATTTTCTGACATTTTTTTTACTCTCTCAATTCAAACAGTCTCATTTGAAGTAAGTAACTTCACTGTTTCTGATTGTGAGTTTGAAGGAATTTTTTATGCTTTCATGTTTCCATGAATAAAAAATATATAATCTAATATCCGCAACGCCTCTGAAACCAATTGAATTAATTTTAATTCACAGGTAAAATATGATATTTTAATCCGTTATTATAGTTGGCCAGATGAGCACTACTTTGACTCCTGGAAATCCGTTATAGATTTTACATCAACGTTCATGTCTTATTAGTTCATTGGGGCAAAATGAGAAAATCTATAAATATCACCAGTCCCCAGAGAATCAGACGAGCTTAAGTACGTTTTCGAATGCAAAATAAATGTCTTGAGAGCACATAGAAAATTAATGCGGTGAAAATCCGTTATTGAAAATAGAAAATACTCGAACATTGGGAAAATAAAATAATCGGTTTTTTCATTCAGGGAACCAAAAAAGCTTTCCGAGGAAAATCCGTGAAGACAAACGCAAACAAAAGTTTTCGCAGTAAAATAAATAATTTAACAGGAAATCCGTTACTCCAAGTCGAAGTAAGCATCATGACGGATTAATGCAAAATATCCAACGGAAAACCCATCTTTTAAACCAAGCAAAATCTTAAAATTGCTTGTAGTACAGGAAAATCCGTTATTGCATAGAAAAATAACCCGAAATACTTCCAACAGAGAAATCCGTTATTAAAATGTAAAGAAAGTACATAGAAGCTTATGAAAATTCCGTTACTCCATGAATGATAACTGATCTGATAGCAGAAAATCCGTTACTTTGTAATAAAGTGAGACTTCCATTAAATCCCATTCTATTAAATCCGTTACTTAAAATTTTTTTTTAAATACGTTATTCAAAGCAAAGGAATTTCCTTCCTGACAAAAAGTAGTTCGCTCGAAGAAGTCGATAAAAATTAAATCAAATTTTGTTATGCATGAAACTTATTTTTACTTTTCTTAAAAAGTATAGCATAATTTATAATTTAAAATTATCAAATCAATTTTTTGCCATCCATAAATTCCCTCAAAGAAAAGCCAATTTCAATTCATGCTGCGACTTCTTCAAACTCTTCACTTCATCCCCCGCCAACTCAACAAACTTTGATTTCCTTGCCTCCAAATCCTTTTCAATTTGTTCCTGTTCCTTCTCAAAATCCGTGTACATCCCCTTAATCACATCGATCCCCATGTCATGTTCCATCTTACTCTCAGGCGTCTGTGCCTTCTCCGCAGACGTTCTAAAATTCTTCATTCCTTCAGTATAAGCAGTGAGGGCATGAGTCCCCGTCAGGATATCCTCCGCTTTGACACTCTTCCTCAGACCCATACCACCAGCAGCAGAACCTCCGCTAAGGTCGGGGAGGATAACACTCTTCTTCTTATTCTTAAGTCCCCCACTCCTCATTTGGCGGAAGTATTCAAACTTCATTTTTTTCAGACTGTCGTTAATTTTCGAGACTTCATTGCGGAAGTAGGATGTCTGCGACTCCATCGTGTACAAATCCAGTTTGATTTTCTTCAATTGCTCCCGCTTCGCTGTGAGGAGGACCTCGTAATATTGAATGAGCTCAGGTGTCTCGATACTCGGGAGACGGCGGATCACGTGACGGAGGTCGACGTAAATGCGTTCCTTATCCGTGATACGGATCGACTGCTTCCGGATGCTTTCGTTTTGATCGACGAGGCGTTTTGTGACGATGTTTATCTTCTTGATTGTGTCATAAGCATCGGGGTCGATTGCCTCCAGGGCTCTCCAGCGATGAACATTGATTGGTCGGGATAACTCCTCCTCGAGGGCGTTCACCATGCATGTCTCTTTTGCAATGCAATTCTCCAGAATTGATATCTCCTGCTGGAGCGTGACAATGTTGTTCACTTGACCTTTGAACTTGTGCTGGAGACCACTGGAATTCATAAAATTCCGTTACATTCGAATCAAATTTCTAAAAAGCCGTTATAAGAGATGTACCGTAATTGCACGATATTCTGCCTCGCATTCCTAATTTCTGCCATGAGGAACCGGAAGTGATAAGCCCCAATCCGAACCATTGAATGGAGGGTTCTCCATGTCTCCCAAACTTGCTGGAGCTCTGCCTCGCGTTGATGAAGTCGTCGATTGTAGTTGGAGCGACGGGACTCGGCTTGCATGGCGTAGTAGCGCTGTTTTGATAATTCGTTTTCTGCTTCAGCCACCCCACATCCGAGAAGGGAACGTTCTGATTCTAAGGCTTCTACTTCGCGTTGCATGTCTATCGCCATTTTACGGATTCGATCTGCTTCTGTCTTGAAGAATGTGCCTTCCCTCAAGAGATGGTCAAGGACTAAGAAAAAAATTATTCCGTTAAAATCCAGAAGCTGTTATAACTACTTTGGAGTGAGTTTGGAGGGAACTTACGGGCCTTCTGTTTGGAGTAACGGTTCTGCTCATCGTAGTACGCGTAGATTTCCATGTTCAATTCGAAAGTTTTGTGGCGTACTTCCCTCTGGGTTTCCGTGATTGCAGACTGGAATATAAAAAAAAAGTCATAAGCTTGGACATAAAGCTGTTAGAAGCTATAGTTACGTAGCTGAGAGGGTGAAGAACAGTTTAAGGAGTGGTAAAAATGCTTCTTTCAAGCTTAGTTTTCTTATTGAAAGTAGTAACTGGCATGGCTATTTTTATTTCTTGTTGCTTCATACGAAGCTGATATCTGCATAATTGAAAAAAATGAAGATAGCTTTCGAATGAGCTATCACAAGCTTTAATACATATTCCACTGAAAAATCAATTCAACTGTTTTTGCCCTTCGCCGTTAAAATATTCAAAAATTCTGAGTAGCAGTTTTATTCAGTGGCTTTCAAATAAGCTATTACAAGCCATATTTATTTACTATTATTTTTTGTCATTTCTTATTCGAAACAATTTCGACCTTCGACTCTGTTGGATTTGTCAACTGATTTTGTTGATTGAAGTAAGAGTCAGCTTCAGTGCGAAAGAAACCTTTCGAATTTGAGGTCAATCGGTGCACTCTTTCGAAAGTTATCATGGACACAGACAGACGGACAGACAGACAGACACATCAATCTCATATTTCTCGCTTACGCTATATTCTTACTGTACGCGACGTAATAAAGTTTTAGAAGCTTGTACATTAAATCAAAAGACGTACAGATGGACAAATGGAAATCAAACCAAGCCATACTATAAAATTTCAACTTACCCCACAATCGCGAAGCAATTTCTCAAAGAACCTCTTCTCCACAAGGGACTGCTCATACTCCTGATGCTTCGACTTAATCGTACCCTCCAATTCTCCAATTTTCTTATTAAATTCAAACACAATCGTATCCATCTTCTTCACCTCATCCAATCTCGCAGCAAACTCGTGAGCTAATTTCGTCGCCTCATGAGCATAAAAATCTCTTTCCCTTTCCAAACGATGGATTGTCTGCGTCTGCGACGTGATTTCCTTCTTATAAGCCTCCATCTCCCGTTCCAAATTATTTGAAGCGACCAGATGGACTTTCAATTGATTTTCGTGTTCAGAAGCCAAAGCAGCCGCCCTCGTGAGATTTCTATTGACCACAGTTCTCTTCTTATCCAGTTCCTCCACCTTCCTACGATTTTGCTCCAACTTCTTCTGCGCTTCCTCCAATTCTTTTTCGAGGTTGATGATTTTTTGCTTCAGGGCCTCGCGGTCATTTTCAAGTTGGACGAGACGCTCCTGAAGAATTGCGCAACGTTTCAGATTCGTGTTCCTCTGACGGACTGCTTGCTGACCTTCTGCTTTGATTCTAACGATTTCATCTTCTTTTTCCTGGAGAAAAAAAATATATTTAGAGCTCGATACACCGTTACTGGATATAACAGACATTTTTTTATAATGGACTTTTTACCCTGAGATCATTCTGCTTTTTGTACGTATCCATCGCGAGTTTCTCGACGACATCCACTTGAGCATCAAAGTCGTGTTTCGCTTTCTCCAGTTTTGTGAACGCTGTTTCAGCGTCCTTCAGTGCTCCTTCGTTCATTACCTTTTGGGATTGGACGCCCCTTTCAAGTTCTGCTAGTTTTGTTTTTGCGGATTGTGCGGATTTTTCTGTTTCGCTCAGTTCGTGTGATTTTGTTTCGATTGCTTCGGTGAGTCGGTCTATTTCCTTTTCGATTTGTTCTTTACGAGCGGATTCCCTTCGGAGGGCTTCGGTTTGGGCGGCTGCTTCTTCATCTGCGTAACGGATTGCTTCTTGGTATTCTATGCGTTTTTCGCCGAGACGATTTTTCCGTTCTTGGAGGAGGGCTAGGGAGGTTTTCATTCTGCTTAGGTCTCTGTTCAAGTTGTCACGTTCGTCTTGAAGCTTTCGACGGATTTTCATTAGTTCCGTGAGTCTGGAAAAAATAAAACGTAATTGAAATAATAAAAGTTGTTAAAACAGTGATAGCGACGTAGCTGAAAAAGGTTTAAAGATGAGAGAGTTGTTCTCATTGTCAGGATACTGTTTTTGTGTTTTAATATCTGTCAAAGAAAACAGTTCTTTTCATTTATAACCACAAATGCTTCATCTGAAAGTCATTGCAACATGCTTGCTTGAAAAGAATTCGAAAAAGCCTGTCGAATGAGTTATCACAAGCTACCGTTGACGGTTAACAAATTTCAAAACATTAAAATAGTAGAAATGGTCAGTTTTTTAAGAGCTTTCGAATGAACTACCACTAAGCGATATGTTACATTGAAAATAATTTTCAACGGCGTCCTGCCGATTGACCGTTAATTTTCTAAATTGTCGCTGCCGTTGACGGTTGATGAACTTCAAAAAATTAAAATAACAGTTATACTCAGTATTTCAATGGCTTTCAAATGAGCTATGCCATGTATGTTCCATTTAAAAAATTTAACCGTCGACCCTGCCGTTAATACTTAACCAAAAATTCTGAAACGAAAAAAGTGCCGTTCTCAGTACCCAATAAAGCTTTGTTCCGAATTTAAGGTCAATCGGTGAACTCTTTCGAGAATTATCCATCAGATAGACAGACAGACGGACGGACACATCAATCTCAATGCTCGCTTCGCTATGCTCATGTCAGCTACGTAATAATAACGAATTTTAATTTTAATGAAATCTTACTCAGTTTGCCCCTCCATAACAGCTGCAGCTTGAATATTCCTATTCAAAATCATAATATCCGTTCTCAACTCCTCAATCCTCGCCGCATTCCTTTTCTCCTCCTCCTCCGAAACATCAACCAAATTCCAAGCAGTTTCAAGCCTTGACCCCAATCTCGCCGTAATTTCAGGATTATCCTCCGCAATCCTAATGAGGTTCCTTGTCTTCGCCATCGTGTCTGCCACATCCGCCGTTAGTGCAACATCCTTATTAAGCAATCCATTCAAATTGTCATGTGACTTCTGGATCCCATCCCAAATGAAGAAGAACTCCTCCTTCACTTCGTCCAGGGGTATACCCACTTTGCTCGCGGTGTGGAGATCGTGAATCACACTTTCAAAGAATTCCTTCAATTTCGCGAAAGAGTTGTCACTGAATGGCGATGTTGGCATCATTTCCTTAATGTCCAGTTCCGTAAATTCCTTTGAATCCTCATCCAAATGGGCCAAGAGGAGTTTTGAAATGCCTTCACGAACTTTGGAAGTTGGAGGTTCCTTTGCCTTAGCCTTTGGTCCTGGTGGAAGGATTTGTTTTGTTTCTGCACCACCACCACCATCGCCGCCAGAGGATGCTACATCATCTCCTCCTTCCGTTTCTGCGTCGCTCCGACGCATTGCTGACTTCACTGGAGCAGCCGCACCGGTTGCGGTATTAGGGGTGGCGTCCTTCCCCGAGTCATTGTTACTCGACACCTACGGAATTTCATAAAAATTACGGATTTAGAAAAAGGAATTCCAAGCAAAATTCCGATACACAAAATACCTTCGATTCACGAGGTTGGTCATCTGCTTCGACTTCCGTTTCATCCATCCTAATTCAAAAAATTGAGTGTGAAGGATCACGAGAGTAATTAAGTAAGTGGTGGAATGCAGTTAATTGAAATTACAGTTTTTTTTATAGTTCTGAAGGAATGAAAAGAAGTTTTTTTCAGCTTGCCCCATAAAATCCAATTGTTTGGAAATGGAATTATGAAATGTTTTTTGTTAGGTTGTCATTGGCTAATTTAATGAACTTGGTCCAGTCATAACTCCAGCACTACTGCTATTTGTAACAGTATAGAATTTTTTGTAAACCAAAATAATGCTATTCAGTAACGGATTTGGAAGTGGTTAAGTACTCTTGGAAAATCAATTGTCGATGCTATTGGCTTTTAAAACCTTGAATATTTTTGGTTGTAATTTAAGGAAGGGAATTATACATTTTTATTAATTCACTCCAGAAGGAATCGCCATTCTATTTTTCGTAATGGACTTTCATGAGGAAGTGATATAACAGAGCTGACAAGGGAATATCCCCGAGTGCCCCCCGTACTTGCATATACCATACGGTATTACCGTATATTATGATTTAGAACGCGGGGTTTAAATAGAGCGCGGGTCTAAAATAGAACGCGGGTGTAAAATAGAAAGCATAAATGACCCTACGTGTCTATTAAGCACCTTTACAGCACAATCATCGCAGAATTTTGTTCAAAACTACCAGAAGTATCTGTTTCCTTACTCTAATTTTGTTCAGGCATCCAAATTGTGTATGTGTTGGGTATAAAATGCGAATAAATAACTTCAATCCGTAAATATCTGACTCATTGGCTTTTACAAAATGAATAGAACGCGGGTCTAAAATAGAGGGCGGGTCAAAAATAGAACGGGGGGGGGGTTGAGATGGAG
>JAHZMX010004732.1:0-11746 GCA_027743895.1 Seira musarum
CTGCCTCCTTTCATGTCATTTACCTTTACGTTCCCGGTACCATTGTCTCCCAAAACCGAAACGACCAACAGAAATATATTTAAGGCAGATGAAAATATCATTCTGATTTCCTGGTTGTATTGCAGAGACCAATGTGATGTTCGAGAAGGTAGTAAAACTTGATGTAACCTCAAACTGAAACTCGTATGCACACGTAGGCATGAATTTATATGAATGGATTGAACCCTTTTATACATTAAAACACAGTTACTCATTAATTTAAATGCAGGAAGATTTCACTTCCATATTGGGATCATTATCTAGGTTAAAATTTAATCAATGCAAAATACATAACCTTTACCTCAACATGTCGTAAATTTTCTCTTAGCCATATTTTGCATTTCACCTGCTTCAAAGTTATTTTTACGGGATTATCATATATTCATGAATTTCATGGTGAAGGTAAATCTATATTGTAAAATTGAATTAATAACAGATAATTAAAATAGAAAGCAATAAAATAAAGTTTTGGGCATCGTACAAGTCAGCAAGTCTTTCTCATGATCATCAACTTCTACGTATATACCATGATTAAAAATTAATTATGCTTCTGTTGACCTCAATGTAAAATGCGAATAACTTACCTTACAGGGGTTTCTATTCGACGGTCCTCTTAAAATAAAATGCAAACCATATACCGTTGTTCCTTTGAAGATGCTTTCAAAATCGAATACAGATTCAGCAATAGTGAGTTACCTTTTAAATTAGAAGTATATTTAAATAAGATATTTAATTCAGGAACCTATTTCTCTTGCATCTTTTCTTGGGGCCATTTCGTTTTAACAACTACGCTTTGTTAATTCAAAGTCAAAGCATGAAAGCAAATAAAAATTACAATTCTGGGAAAAATTCATTCCCAATTAGTAAGTTCAAGTGACTTTAGTTACGAAAAATAATGTTTGAAGCGTTTACACATGGAGTAACATTATTGAATTATTCGCATCGGAATATAATAATGAGTCATCAAAATTAATTCATCAAAAAGTGCAAAAAAGTAAATGCCAACAGCACCCGGGGTTCCCAGGCGGTCACCCATCCAAGTACTAACCGGGCCCGACGTTGACTTAACTTCAGTGATCGGACGAGAACTGGTGTGTTCAACGTGGTATGGCCGTTGGCGAAAGAGAAGTGTTATTACTAGCAACTTATTTGATCAAGGTTTGCTTAAACCTAGCAGCAATCAGCAAGCAAACAAGCACAGCCAAATGCGAAGAAGTGTGAAATGAAAGAGAACATCCGTAGCAGCAGCAGCACAGAAAGGCACCGCACCGCACTGAAACACATCCCTCATTTTTCATCGAGAGCATCACCAAAACGCAACTTAAATCGTCCGTTTTCATAAAAATGTGAACAACAAAGAGAATCTCAGGTAGGCCCTATTCCATTTGCGGTAAGAAAATTTGAAAAGAAAACATTAGAAAAATTTTGACGGGGTATCCAAACGATTTCAAATAAATTTAATTTTACCCATTATTACAGTATTACTATAACCATACAATGCGTAGAAATCTGGAAGACATCTGACTTTGTCGAATTCAAAATCTGTGAACTACAAATTTGCAAAGTTTCCATAAAAATAAAGCACATCAATTCAATAGTCTTACGCGCATTGGCGGTCAGGTAGGTGATCACTGCTTCCTAGGCCGTATTTAGAAGCATCTCTGGTCTTCCCACAATACTTATTAATCTTTCGCCTTTTACTAAAGATTACAGTGTGGGAGGGCACATAATGAGAATTTATTAATTTTTTGTAGCCTACCGAAAGGTGGGCAACAATTTAACCAAAAGATAAAAAACTCTTCGAAACGTAAGCCGTGAAATGGGAGCGTGCTTATAAGTATTAGTTTCGGTTCACAGTTCATTCAGATGTATCCGTATGCCGTATGTAGAGGTTTAGTTGTAGTTTTATTAAACACTAGGTGTTTATTTTAATTCAGATAGAGATCGGCAATATGTATTTACATTGAACACGGAGGTGATCCTACGTTTATTTAAGTTCATGGTTTAATACTTGCTCACGTAGTTCAATTTTTAAAACCTAAAATCTAACATTTTCGTTTGATTCGCATACATTGGTGCGAGTTACGTCCTCTGCATAACTATTTTTACTCTCTTCATCCTCCTCTCGTGTGTGATGATGACGTTCTTTTTCGATTTGGACAACTTGACTTAGGCCTTGATTGTCATGATTTGGTGATGAAATGGAAGATTCCGTAGATCCCGTGACCTCTTCTTGTGGGCACTCATCCTCAATTGATGACGACCACTGTCGATGGGGAAACTTCTGCTGATGAAGTTGCGGCTGTGATGACCTTGCACTTGTTGTAGACATCCCGCCGTCTTTGTGATTAAGACAGTCAGAATGAAGCCACCTGTGGATACCGAAGCATACTCCAACAAAGAGGATGAAGGCGCAGACAAAATAAGCGCAAAAATGCAAGACGCATTCATAATACGTCATTGGATCTTTTAAAAACAATAAATTGGAATTTAATTAAATTTAGTTGGGAGGATTAAACTATTGTCTTAATTGGGGCATATTGAGACTTACTTTCAAAATTGATTTCATCGCTTTTGCTGATCCACGTGAAGTCATTAAGCCTGGGGAAAAGACACAGGAAAAAGTCGACAGATGTGGGTCGATCGTATTGCGTCCTTATTGTGTGAATTCCAGCTTTTCTGTATTCCTTGGAATCTGCAACATTTTCATTTAAATTATTTGCGCACGTAACATATTTAAACATGCTTAACAAAGTAGGAAGTGGTAAACTACATATGGAACTCACAATTTGCAATATGAAGATCGCTCGCATCTTTCAATTTCAAAAGAAGCCATGCGCCTTTGGCAGTTAAGTCACTGGAAGTGGTGCATTTAATGTTCCAAACCTTCCCCTCTGCTCCAACTGGAGATGTATAAATCTGTACTAGGTCAACATCCACTGCGGCCTCACGCATTGTTTCAGCAAAAGATTTATTTTCCTCGTTTCTTTTCGGATCCTTTAGCATTGGTACAAATGTCACATTGCCCCGATCCTTTAATTTGTAGCTATTCACGTTTCCAAAAATAACTTTCCTCCTTTCCCGTACAGAAATTTTGGTTCCCACGGCGACCTGATTGCAAAAGGACTCGCACTTTGCACTTATCACATTCTCATCGAGGTGATGGACGGGCAAGAACGTTTTCACTTCGTACCTTACGCATTCTGGTTTTGTACGAATGACTAGTTTCTCTTCGTTCTTGCAGTACGTTTCCAGATTATCCGTGAATAATTTCAGGGGTTTCTCGAGCATTTCCTCTCCTCCTCTGAAGTGCACTGGGTAATTTGCGTAACACACTAAATAAATATTGTTATCTCTAGCGGAGCTCTTCCTCGAAGTAGAGAAGGTCGTATTGAACTGGCGTCCATCGTACTCAAACCTTATCTTTGGAGGGGAGCTGTAAACCTCGGGGTATTGCAAGGAGCAGTATCTTATCCGGTTTTCTTGTTCGGAGGCTGAGCTTGTGCCAATAATGTCGATTAGGATCAACCATGAGGTAATAATGCAAATTGACACCAATAAAATTTCCCCTTCACCACAAAATCCCATTTTCTTTCAGAGAAGCGACGTGAGTGTTCTTCCCAAGCCAAAACCACATCCAACTCCGACTCGCATTCATTTTCTCCAATCCGAATGCGAATGAACTGACTTTCTCTTTACTTCGCACTCTTCCTCTCTCTTTCTCTCTTCTTCTCAGCCTCATCTCATCTTGTCCCCTTCAAATATTCTCATTCCTTCTCATCAAAGCATTCAGCGAGAGAGAAAGGTGTAAAAACTGGAACGAGCGTGGAGTCATCTCAGGCCAGGCTAGGGCAGAGTATCATCATATCATTACTAATTCCATTTCAAAGTAATAAAAAAAGCTGGAGGGTGCCCTGCAAAACAGAAATACAGCTTCCCTAAGGATGCATAAAAAAGCTCTGAATGAAAAAATATTTTTTTCACTTTTTTTCTGAAAAGGACACAATGAAAACGGAGACGGAGCAAAGGGGAAAGCGAGATCATTAATGTCATTTTGTCTTCAAAGCTACATCTTTATATCTCCATATTAAATTAAACCTCGTATTTTTACGATGACTTTTCAAGCAAACTAGGCACGTTTCCTTTTATTCAAGTGCGAACAAAAAAAGTCTAAAAATAAAAAAAAGACACAAAAGGTGTTTGTTCCTGTCTTCATTTGCCCCAGTTTCCATTTCTTCTTTTGATGCTTAATAATGATCAAGGTTGTATTGTAAGTGTGTATATAATGAAGGAATGAGTGGTACAACAGGTTAAGCATGTATAAAATGTATTTTCTTGTCTTTGTCACTCATTGTCTCCGTCACCTCACCGTTATCAATGATCCCATTTCCTATGCACACAATAAAATAGCTGTCCATCCTTTTGAACAGATCCGATCTTCACCTGGCTTGGCTTCCCTTCTTTTCACTTTCCCGAAATTCATTTCCCACCAGAGGAAAATTGCTGGTAATGTGAGGTGACATGACGTTGACATGACATTACTACTATACAGATGTGTTCTCCTTTTGTACTTCTAGTATTATATTGCCTGAAACGACTTTCCTTTATTTACACAATTCATTCATTTCATTCATCACGGTGCTTTTTTCTTGTTTCAGCGAGTTAAGAGGTATAAGTATAGCGCGGTTTGTTCCACTTTCACTGCTTCCCTTTTAATACTTACTTTCGTGTATTTCTTATTATTTTCGATAAATAGAAATAATGAAAGGGTGAAAGTTGCTTGGAGCTTGCTTTTATTTACTGGCTGAGGTTATTAAGTTTTTTTCGGTTCGTTTGTTTCATAGTCAGCACAATTGTAGTTCCCATGCTCCAATTACTCCGCAAAAATGAAATCATTCTTTTATTTTTCTAATAGTGTTAGCAAAAGAAATTATTATTGACAATACATATACATGTGCCACATAATTTGTTGTATATGTAGGGACTTCGGAGTAATATAATATGGCGAAGTAAATAATTTTATTTTATAGGAATTGGTGGCTCCCTGATTAGCCCCAAGGTAAACACAATGGAACAATTGTTTTCAGAATTGTTTACACATGAGCCTTGAGATATTTTTCTGGAGGAGGTCTACCCATGTACTAATTATGGACTTGAAGAAACTTTTTCGAATACTGCGTTTCGGAACATTTTCAATAACTAATTTCGCTTTTTTATTTTTACTTTTTTGTGACGATATAATAAATAGGTAATCACCGTTAAGATTAACATTAGTTATTAGTAGGATTTAATTTACTCATACATTTTTGCTATCTATAAACATAAATCTACAACTCATGTACGTGTTACATTTTACAAGATAATTAAATGCAATTTCTCAAGATTGTTTTTATTTTGTAGCAATACAAGTACTAATTTGAACATTATTGACTTTTACGGATTTTAGTACATCAACCTGGCATGGATGCTTTTATTAATGATATTTTGGTTCTCTATATTGAGGCGAGTCATGTTGATTAGAAATTAATGAGTTAGCCGTACATTATTGCCTACACAAAAAATTACAATTTTTATAAATATATTCAGACATCAACATTAAAATACTTTCACTTTTTGGAATTTGCGTCAGTATGATTGCGAAAAGTATGTATGTACTACCATTTTTTTAGAGAGAATCGATCTTATTCTGGTTCGTCTCTTTGTTAAAGCTGCATCTAAATTTGTCTACGAGTGCCTAAAACATAAATTCGTTAGATTTTTGATTGTGGTAATGATTTTGTCCCTGACCTTTATAACATTAATATAAATAAGACTTTTCATGTACACTGTCTTTGTCTACAATCACCATCTATTAATCCGCTTAAATCTTATTATATACTTCTCCAAGTAGAAAAAAATGTGTGTGATGAGAACATTACGAGTTTCCAGCATAAAAACATAGATAAGTAATCTGATTAAAGCAAACATATGCTTATTATGACATTATTACTATTTCGTATTTCTAATACATAAGCCAATACGTCATCAATGTCATCATTATCATTACGGTAGACGAAACTCACCAGTAGCAGCCCATATGGAAGCCAAATTAGTTTTGGTGCGGAATTAATTATGGGTTTAATTTTTTTCGATCACATTCCCAAACTAATTGAAAATACTTAAATATTTCTTTAAATCTGCCTGTTAAGTAGTAAATATACTTTTTTTAAGGAAATTTAAAGATATTTGTCTCGGTAGACCAAATTTTAGTTCCTTTTTGCAAAATAACTTTTTGATTTGAAAGCATCCAGTGTTAAAGAATAATTTAGTTTTGATGACTTTCAATGTTGCTTTGTTTCAGGTAGTAAGAATCACTACTGATCTGATTACTCTTATCACTGGTGTCTCCTAAATTGTCCAATTTGCATACTTTTACATTTTAATAACTACTTCCAATAAATAACGAATCTGATACATATATATATATATACTTAATGAGTTTTCCTCATTGTTATTATACATTCTGCAATTTGAATTACTCCGTAAATATTTAATTGATTTTTTTGCGCAGATGCGCACACACGAACAGTTAGCATCACAATAATGGGACTCCCTCGGTAGCAGTAATAACAAGTTTTCATACAATCGCAACCACACAAAATTGCTAACAAACTAAATATATGACGACTTACTAACATGTTTATGGCAAAATCAAGTAAAGTACAAACTTCCAGTAGACTTATGTAATGTCACATCGGAGTGAAAGGAACATATTTATTACTACAAACCTAAGTTTAATTTAAATAAATTTAAACGTAGTAAATGCCATACTCAAAATAGGAATGAAAATGGAATGGAGTAATTTACATAAAGTGGAATTCTGTTAAATGCAAAATATGTCATATTGGATTAACAAATAAATATAAGTAAATTCTTATTTTGTTACATATTTAAGCTGAAATAAATCAAAAACATTAAATGAATAGCATTATCCCTTTCCGATTAAAGCACTATTGCTTGTAAGCCCATTGCCCACTACTTTCACTTTCTCTCTGTAAAATGATTTATGCTAAAGCCGTGTAGCTGAAAAATATTTGATCTGGGTAAGTACTAATTAACAAATTGAACTTTGAAAGGCGGAAAATACATTTAAATGTCTTAAAGCACTAAGTTAGTTAAGGTACAATGATGAAGGAATGCGGTGTTATCACTTAAGTTTAAGTAGCTTCCGGACTACAATTTTTATCAGCACACTTTCAATCACACATACATACATACACACACATTCACTTATTTTCGTAATCACAGTCTAAATTCACAAAATGATTAGTTATTTGTCCTTTTACACTCCACGTTCATGGAAATTAAAAGCGCCAAAGGAAAAACAAGTCATATTTGATTAGTCCAGAATTTACATTTTCTTGACCCACTGATTAATTCCAAAACTCTCAGGAATATTGACATCTTCCAGTTTGACAGAACTAGGATTAAAAGGGAACTTGACCGCATAGGTGTGCTGAGTGTCCATAAGGAGCTTATTGGACTTGGCTAGACTTTCCTGTTGCTCGAGAGTTTGGGCGCGCATGTCATACAACTTGGATTGGACCCGTTCAATGAACTGCTTACTGACTTTGTCAGCATCAATTCCATCCTTGCTAGAGTAAAGGTTAAGCAGCTTGACAACCTGTGAGAATTTAAAATATAATCATGCGATAAATAATACTTTCAAATTTTCTATTCCAATTTCCAATTCTGGCTAAAATTGTCATTTTTAAATACCTGTTGGATCGATAGACTGTCGCAGATATCGCAAATCGTACCGACATCATTGTCGCTCTTTCTCGCCTGCAGAATTTGACTCGCTTGAATGACCGGACTCATTGTCTGCTTCACAATTTCTTCCATCTTTTTCGTCCTACCCCATTCTTCCAAAGCACTGACGTTGTACCTAATCTCGAGTCCTTTGCTCCAGTTACACAACTCTCTTCTTAAGAGAAGGTTATTCAACGCGCCGGCGCAAACATAATAAAAAAGTTGTCTGAACACTTGATTGATGACTTCAACATCCAAGCCGTACGAGCAAAGGAGATTGTAGGTTATGTCCAGCTTTCTCAGAAGAGTGTCCAAAGGTTTCTGCTTTTCTCCTCCGGATCCACCACGTTGCGGAGCTCCACTGTTGACGTCGATTCCAGTATTCTCCAAAATAGCTGGCACAATCATTGTCTGCATGTCCTGTTCCAGGATTTTAATCAGCATCATATAGATCCATACTGCGTGATCACTCAGAACTTGTCTGTACTCGGAGAGGTCAAAGTTCTTCAAGCACTGCTCATTCTGTTTCTGAGTGTTTTCTGTCTGGAAGGCAGTATCTCCAGAGTATTGCTTCAGTGTATGAAGGAACCTGAGAATATTACTGAGCCAGAGGACAGTGACGTCTAGCATCTCTCCTTTCTTTCGCATTAATCTCTTGATATATGTGATGGCGGAAGTAAGAAGTGACCTGACTTTGTTGTCATCATTGATGTAGTCCGTGTATCTAATCATCATGAAAAGAATGTACGCTGGAAGACCACTTGGCTGCGCTGAAAGTGCAATTGCTGGTTGCAAGTCAACTATGAGTGCTCTCATAATCTTTCCTTCATCCTCTTGGCGATATTCTAGCATGCCAAGGTAGACCTGATCCTTCTTGCGGATGAACACGTGGTCAAGACTGAGATTGCCTGACGTCATGCTGTCATTCGCGCCGGGAGCACCCAGCATACTTCCCTCCTGTGCCCTTCCTCTTCTTTTCAGTTCCTGTTTCAGCCGTGACACTTGGTCGCGCAGGGATAGATTTTCGTTTGTTAGACGTCCGACCTCGTGTCTGAGATGGAGATCGCCTCCTCCTCCTAGGGCTTGACTAAGGGCTAAGCTCTGCTTCTGTATCTCTTCTTCCATGTTTTTGATCTGAGAGGAAAGATCCATCTTATCCATTTTTTCTGCTTGCAGTTCTTTTTCCAGTTGTTGAATGATCTTCTTTTGCGTTTGGAGGATCAGGCCGATCTCGTTCTCATCATCCCCGTTGAGCACAAGCTCCTCCTGAGGCTCACCACTTGGACTCTTTTTCCCTTTGGGACTTGCGAGTACTGTTCGAAGCTGAATGCTCTCTTCCCTTTTCCTTGCCAATTCCTCTTGGAGACTCTGGAATTGTCGTTGCATCTCCGAATTTTTATCATCGGTGGTACGCATCTTGTTCAAATCATCTCTTAACTTAGCATTCTCCATCTCCAGTTCTTGTAACCTAATGAGGTCTTGAGTTCTCCTGGTTTCCGAGTCAGGATTTGTGGACGATTGATCATCCAACATTTTCTCAAGTTCTTCTCGCCGATTCTCACTTTGTTTAAGTTTTTGTTGGAGTACCAATACTAAACCAATGTCGGGCTCTGAAGCTGAATTTTGTTGGATTTGAGTGGGACTCCCTGAGGCTTGTAAGGCACGTCTCGTGGGTGACGGAGACCTATCTAAGGATGGAAGACCAGAATCGATCGAACTTGGTGCCAAATTTCTTCTCGGTATTGGCGTAGGTCGCTGCAAAATATCAAAACAAAGCTGTCGTTAGTTATTGAACCAATATATACAAGCAAATGTTTAAATTTCAAATTAAAAGAATTTTACCTGTGCACTGGGTACTTTTCCTTCCGAGCCCCCAGTAACCAACTGCTGTTCCATATCGTGAACCTTTTTCAGTAACTGCTGATAAGCCTGCTGTTCCAACTCCCTTTCCTTCTCCATTTGTTCCAATTCTCTTCTCAGCTTCAGACTCTCCTTCTCCTTTGCCTCACTAGCTTCAAGTTGTTCCTCGATCAAACTTACTTTTGTCTCCAACTGCGCAATCTTGTCTTTCAACCTAGCGTTCTCACTCTCAAGCTCAACTTTTGTGGTGACAAAGTCTACTTCTGCATCCATCTTGCTCCTGAGCAATTGCTCCATCCTTTCATTTTCTTCATTGATCTCATTAATCTTGCCCAAGGCCGCGTGTAAATCCTTCTCAAGATGTTTGTAGTTCTCTATCTGCAACTTTAGCTTATCATGCTCCTTTTGCATCTTTTTATTCTGCCCTTGGTTCTTTGTTAACTCCTCAATCTTTTGCTGGAGTGAAATGATCTTATTCTCCAAACCTTTGTTAAGCTGCCTGACATGCTCCAGTGATCTCGCCTCCGTTTTCAATTCCCTGAGCCTTCTCTTTGCCAACCATCGTCTTATACAGCTCTGGACCAAGACTATATCCTTTCTCTTCTTCTGATATCTCACCCTTTCGAGCCATCCCCTTATCCACTTCTGTACCACTACAGCAGCCTTCTCCCTTCTGAGCTGTGTTGCTTTCCTCCTTGCCAAATAACCGCGAGCTCTACATTGCAATGCGATAGTCATCTTCTTTAACCTCTGGTACTGCTTTCTTTGACGCCAACCTCTAAAGCAGGTCTGGATCTTGATCGATGCCTTTGTTTGTTTCAACTTGAGCGCCAATTTTCTCGCGAGCATGCCCCTTCCATAGCATTGGAGCTTTCCAATAGCTTTCTTAATCTTCAGATACCTTCTCTTATAGATAAAGCCCCTCACGTTCTTTTGGATGATGATGGCACTGAATTTCATTTTATCCATTCTGACTTTCTCCAGAAAAGCAACTTGTCCGGCTCTGAAGAATATTTTCGTCTTGCCGAATCTGTACTGATCTTCGTCATCGATCATTCCTTCCACAATCTTCTCACAAGTTCCTCTAGGATTCTGTCTGTTGATATCCTTGAGACTCTTCACCAAAGGCCTATATCTAGAAAAGAAGTCACCATAAGTCCATCTGGATGGAAAGCCCGCAGCACTGATTCTGATTGTTTCCAAGACACCACAAGCTCTGAGCTGTTGCACTGCTCGGTGGGGATCAAATTCAAATGGTGTTTTCGAATCGTTTGGTTTAATGCATCTAACATAATGCGGCGTGGTCGCGTTGAGAGATTGCATCAGGAGTGTTAAGCTATCTCTGAATTGGCTGCCTACTGTTTTCTTCCTCATAGATGTTGACATGGTGCCTGCTCCTCCACCTACAGCAGGCTTCCTCCCAGGACCAGCTTGCGCTGGAGGATCTTTTGGTTCAAGAAGAGCACTTATCCATGTGTTCTTTGATGCTGCTACAGTCATAATTTGATCTTGAAGATCGAAATCGACTTGGAGTAGCGCCGCAAAATGTTCTAAATGCTGATCATCTTTAGGGATTGTCGAAGCACTATCACCTCCACTCTTTTGGTCGGATGTTTTGATTTCAACATTTCCCAAATGAAGAATGGCGGCTAACAGCTTGAAAAAATTTCTTCTATCATCAATCCCAAATCCCATTAACGTCATTGCTTCGACCGTCTCTTGGAAAAGTTTTTCGTCAGAAACGCCTTCAATCACGCCAGCCCTGCCTTGGTTTGTGTACATGAAACTGTCACACGAAGAGAGGTAGAGCTCCCCAACCTCTGGATGTGTGCTCCGACTAGCGCACAGTTGATAAAATATGTGGTAATTTCGTTCTTCGTCGGATTGGAACACAACTCGAGACTTTTCCAGGAGGTAGGTTCGCATGGAGGCTCCAATAATTGAGTATTTCGAGTCAAAATTCACCTCCACGTATTTACCTGAAAGTGAAAAGAAGCCGCTTAAAACCTGGATAATTTACAGCATAATTTTTAGAATTACAACAACTTCTTACCAA
>JAHZMX010004733.1:0-15970 GCA_027743895.1 Seira musarum
GAACATTTCCGAGTGTACCCCCTCAATCGCATATAAGAGATACGCCATGTGGACCAGTTTTTTACACTGATCTCGAATCTGATTACGGTTTGCCGTTAAAATCAAGGAGTTGTTTTTAATTTTAATTTTTCGACCCGAATTTGCATTGCTTTAGACAAGGATTGACATCACTATTGAAAATCATTAGCGTAACAATAATATGTAAAGCCGGTTGATGATGGGGAAGGTCGCCAAGACAGTGCATATCACAATTATTTTATTGACGGTGTTCTGTTTCGGTGTTGGTGTGATACTGATTCACGGCCATTGTAATGCAATGTATAATAAAGGCTTGAAAAAAATTATACTAAAAACTTTTCTTTAATTTTAACGCCAAACCGTTAGCAGATTCGAAATCAATGTAACAAACTTGTCCTGATGGTTTACCTCTTATATGTGATTGAGGGGGTACACTCGGAAATGTTCACTTGTAAGATATACTACAGCTGAACATAAATATGTGATCCGATTCCGACGGATTAACAATCGCATAAAATTGTGGCAAGAGACAAATGGTAAAAATTCATCCAAGATTTGAAATTCTATTTAATCTGATATCCATCTTGTTTTAATTTGCAATGATTGTACTTTTGTCAAGTAAATATTTACGCTACAACTGGAATAAAATTTCAAATAGACTTGAATCTTGATATGAGGATTATGGATTAGAGCAAAATATTCAATCCATTAATTAGAGCCTATAAAATGAGAAGAGTCCCGAAATGTGCCAATTCTTAATGCAATCTTTATCACATCGCATTAAAATTTTATCGAGTACATTTTTCAAAAGGGCACAGCAAACAACTTAAATCAAATTCTAAATGAGCCGAAATATTATTCTTAAATGGATTATTTTCCGCATATGAAAGTGTGTTAGTGTGTAAACAGTAAACGTGTTCCTTTTCTCATAAAGTAAAACCCGCAAAATTTGCATGAGCCATTTTTTAAAATTTCAAGCACAACTGCGTAGTGGTAGCTTTGCTTTAAATTTCATCAATGACCGGTCTTCTGCAATAATAAACAAAATATTAACCATAATTTTTGTCGTGATCAATTCTCATTCACAAAAAGTTTCGATCAGATTCATTGTCAGAAATAAACCACGAATCCAGTAGGTATTTGCTATGCCTAAACTGCAATTCATGTAAGGCATAGATGGGGCATTCTCTTCACCTCTAGATTTCGCATGCAGCATAAGTTTTATTGTAATAGTGTTGACATGAGAACAACTAATTTTTCCTCTTTCGCCAATGAAGAAAGAGATATCATCAGCCAATAACCTTTTCAAGACGTCGAATTCGTTGAATCTGCCAAACGAGCTTTTGTTCACCTGTCAGCAAAATGCATGAGACAACTAAATGCAACAGAATATATCAAGCTTTTTCACCCCAAATTCCATAATCGGAATCCAACCAAATTATTTGCTTTCACAAAGGCAAAGGTACGCTCATGCAAATTAGTCGTACACGGCCGAAGAGAATGAAAACAATTCGCGTCATGAGTGAATGATTATAAGCACCTGAATTGAACCACAAAGCCATGTTACAAAATTTAAACATTTCGGATTTTTCCATACGGAGTAGATGATGTAGTTCAGGTTCTGCTAATTTATAATAGTGCGAATAGATTGAACATTTTGAGTAACTGATGTGAAAAGAAGGGTGAGGTTAATTAATCTTCGAAAACGAGGAAGGTTTGCCTCGAAAAATGCTTTCCTGCTATGACCTGACTCAAGATTGGAAGTACTAAACTTTCAATATCATGCATATATCCAGCATTAGGGAGAGGCAGATTTGGATGAAATAGGTAGATTAAAAATACAATGATAAAATGTTGATACCCTTTGCTTGTTAAATTCACTACAGGAATCATTGATTTTTTTAATTTTTAGCTGGACAATGTCATATTGTGCTCAATGATGAGCTAACCCGGACGCAGTATTTGCATTGAATTGGAAGAAAACGGCGTAAATTAACAACAGATGATGTTTCTTACATGTAGATTCTATGCTTGCCATTAACTCCGACTATAATGCATTGTCTTATATAATTATCAGTTTAATTTACGCGGTTGTTTGTAAGTAATCATACAGCTGCAGCAAAAAAAAATCAGCGGGTCTTCCAAAATGCTTGACATGACCGGTAATAAAATGTGCTCTTCAAGTCATCCATTTAGAAAGTATAATCTAACAAGTTTTTGAACCAACACTATAAATATTCGATGTATGTAGGTAAAGGTATATTTATTACGTAGCAGACGTCATCAGCGGAGTATTGATTTCGATTGGGTTGTCTGTCCGTCTGTGTGTCTGTCTGTCCGTCTGTCCAGATGATAACTTTCGAAAGAGGTCACCGATTGACCTCAAATTATGAAGCAAAGGTTCCTGGCATGCTGGGGAAGACACCTATTTCTTTTCAGAATTTTAGGGCAACTATTAACGGAAGGGTCAACGGTCAAAATTTTTTTTACATTACACATATGGCTTTTAATAGCTCATTCGAAAGCTCTTGAAAAACTGAGTATGAATGTCACTCTAAAATTTCGAAATTTTTTAATGGTAAACGGCAGGAGGTGGTTAAAAATATTTTTCAATACAACATAATATGGCATGTGATACCTTATTCGAAAGCTCTTTTAAAGCTGATTGTGAGTGAAACTGCTACTTTGAAATTTCAAAAAAATTAACGGTCAGCGGCTGGGGGCCGTTAAGACGTTTTTCAATGAAAAAGCTTGTGATACCTTATTTGAAAGCTCTCGTCGCATTCCTTTCTTGCATGCATGTTTTCATGACTTTCATCGTATGAAGAATTAGTGGGTTCAAGTGCAAGGAGCTGCTTTCTTTGACAGCCTTTGGAGCTTGGCAGACATTGAAACAGTATTCTGAGAACAATTTTCTCGCCGTTAACTCTGTTCAGCTACGACGTTATCGCGTTATCGCTGTTTAACAGCTATCGTTAATAAATTTTACACTCACGTTACATTTGCTATGCAATTAGGCAATGAGTATGAGTACATCTGCGTTTTTCAGAAATCGCCGGAACACGTCCTACTCAAGAGGAGTCGCTCAATCCAATACGTGTCATTACATGTCATTTACCTGTAAATTTTGAGAATGCATTTTTTCTCACTCATCAACTAAACATGCCATCCTTGTTGTTGTGGCTGGGTTTTCCCAATTCCTCGTTTTCAGCATTTCAATTTTGAATCAAATCGAATGGATGGGGGCAATTTGAAACTGAACGATTCATTACCTTTTTATTGAGACTGACAATAATGTGACGATTATTGTGAGCCCATATTCATACCGAATACAACTTACAATTAGTTTCGAGAAAAATTTAGAGTTTGATATGCTAGCTATTTACAATGCTTTTGTATGCGTTAAACAAATTGTAACAAGGAAAGGACCCCAAGTGCTCGGCTTAATCGCATATAGGAGTCATACTATCTTGATCAGTTATTTTACCCTGGTTACGAATCCGTTTTCAAATCACTGCAAAAATTTACGGGTGATTTTGAATTTTATTGTTTCTTTGCAGAATTATGTACTTACAATGCATATGGTTATGCAGTCCGACCCCAAATCAATGCAATGTCAACACCATCGCAAAAAATATGGAGTGTCGAATAACCCATCAATTTGGCCAATGGCTATGGCGGACTTTCTTTAGCCGTCTTCCAAGAAATATCTTGTAATAGGAATTATTTTCGAACTTTGTGTCGATGTTTTGATCAGACTCACAGAATCAAACCACGAGTCCGATTCAGGTTTGCTACGTCGAAAACTATATTTCTGTCCTGCATAGATGGTCGGCCTTTCTGTATGGGATGTTAGTATAGGATGTTAAGTTGTGCATTAAATTGTCCTTTGCATACCTACCTTTAATATCAGAGGAATTTAAATTTCACAGCTTAGTATATGCATGAACTTAGGTATAACAAAGGCTTGGTGCAATTTTCCGAAGGAACTTCCTTTAATTTGCTGGTACAAAACGTTTAAAACGGAATGTAAACAATATTTATTAAATAGAGCTGGCCAGCTGATAAAAATGGGTTTCTAAGCTATCTTTTAGTTTTAAAACGGTTTAAAACGGGTGAGTAAGAATGGGTTAAGACTGGTTTAAATGGGTAAAAATGGGTTTAAACGTTAAACATTAGGTGGGTAAAAACGGATTAAGATGGGTAAAATTGAAGGAACCGATTTTGGTGAGCCCCCTAATCGCATATATCAGACAGACTGTCGAAATCAGCTTTTTATGCTGGTTCCGAATCCGTTGTCGAAATACTGGAGATATTTCACAATAACTATTAATTTTAATTTTTGTGGCTCAAAATGCTCATTTACAATGCATTGATTGCAATGCAGATCAACACCAACTTCCAGAAACGGTGGTGAGAAATATTTTTTTATTTGGTCATTGATTCTGGCCGACCTTCTCCGTCTCTGCCGTGCATTAAAAACATGTTGACAGGCCTAATTTTCAGAAGTGACGTCGATGCTTGTCCAACATGATACATATTTTGGCAGTAAAATTAAAATTAAAAATTGTTGTGAAATATCTCCAGTATTTCGACCACGGATTCGGAACCAGCAAAAAAAGCTGATTTAGACAAGTATGTCTGGTATATGGGATTAGGGGGGTCACCAAAATCGGTTCCCTTGTCAGGATATTCATCTGTTATTAAATGAAAAGACAAACAAACGCGTCAATGAGTGCGTGACGACACAGATAATATCATTCAATATGTCAGTACGTTGTATTGCTAAACCTTATTATGTAATTTGAGTTAAGATTATTCTAACGACTACAATTTATTCAGCTGACGTAATGATCTCGGACGAGGTGGTCAGCAGTGCCGTAAAATAAATAAATAAATAACTTCTAAGCAAACTTGCATACATTTATATTGTATTTTAAAAAAACTTGACTGACTTGTGAGTAGTACCTAATAATTTTATATCGTAACGTTAATTGTTCACTACAGGCATTGAAGTCGCGTTACTTTCTAAATAAATTGACTAATTGACAGACAGAAATAGTTTCGATGATAAAATATTGAAGGCAAAGTTATTTTAAGGATACATGGCACCATTAGCAATTTTTGCGTTCTTTACTCATTTTAACACTTACTTTTAATGATCTCATATTCATGACATGACATGACTACTTTAGCAAAACCATGTTCCTCCGAACTTCAGCGTTTCTTGATTTTTAGCAAAATTTTGTGCGACGTGCGGCAAAGTCTTAGCTATGTATTCTTATTGAAATTTTTATTAGGTTTTATTTCTTAAGTATATACTAACAGCAAATACAATCCCAGTTTCAGATACAGGCATTCACATTTCTTTGAACTGTAGTTCAGCTTGATTTTTTTGACAGGACCCAAAAAATTCAAAATGTTGTAATAAAATCAATAAAAATGAGTTACAAAGTTATTTTGCTAATTTGTCATTTATAGCTTCGTTTTCTACTCACCTGTCGACGCCTGCGAACAGGATTTATGTCAATCACAGCGCGAAAATAATTTCTTTGAGAATTCTTCAAGTGTCTTCAAACCAAAATATTAAATAGGGAACCCCTAATCGCATATACCAGTCATACCGTCGAGATCAGCATTTTTTACTGATCACGAATACGTTTAGTTTTCTCTGCGGAAGCATCACAGTTATTTTTAATTTTAATTTTTTATGCGAAAATAGTCAATATTTTGATTCGCATCAACATCCTCACATGAATTACGTATCATTTCCCTATTATCGTAATTCTGCAGGAGGATAGAAGTTCCATCTGCCATACAATAAAATATTCGACACCGACGAATTCGATGAAAGACGCGGATCTGCTTGTATGGCAATGTGGTCCAATTCCAGTCTGCTTGTGTGGCAGTGTGTTCCCTATTAAGTGCCACCCCCACACGACCTTTTTCTCTACCCGAGGACTCAAATTTTCTTCCCATCCCACCCATATGAGTTCGTAATCCGATCAAAATATGCTTGCAGAATATTCAATATTATTTTCCATCTCCACGTTTTCCCGCCGGATTCATCCAAGCCGCGTAACCGAAAGCATGATGTTAAATGTAATGGCATGTCGCTCGTTACACTGCATTTGTTCTTTTTTATTGTTATTATGGAAGCATTCATGAACCGTATCTGGTTACCTCGTTGAGATATTCGTGATGGTCCCTATTCTAATATAGGTCAGCAAGTTTGTATCACCTCCTTCGACAAACGCTAATTATTAGATTTGTGTCTAGAATTCATGCTTTAGGATAGATAAAGATGAAAATTTGCTTGATAAAAGCCAACTTTTTAGATTCACCTAATTATTATACCGAAGACAAAACAAATTGCTTTAATTTGGAGGATAGGTACACCATTCCAACTAGTAAATTATTGAACATTAATGTTCATTCTACAACTCTGATTACACTATAAATATTATTGAAGTAATTCAAGTATAAGTATTTAATTAATTTAACATCTGTTTGGATATGTTTAAATCACCTATCAGGATTACGATCAGAAATTATTTTGTTTTGACTTGAATTTTAAGCTAAAAGCAGTATAGTTTTCTTGCTCAACAGAGGAAATTTTAAATTCGAGCGACCTCAAGTGAAAATGCACTAGAGTCGTACATATTTTCAATTGCAGATGTAACACTTGGCACAACAATAGATGCACATTACAAGGAAGGGCCCCGAGTGCCCCCCCTTAGTCGCATATACCATACATACTGTCTTGATCAGCATTTTTTTCTGCATAAGAATCCGTTTTCAAATTACTGCGAAAATGTCTGGACGATTTTTAATTTTAATTTTTGTATGCGAAATTGTATATCTACAATGTATTGGGTTACAGTGATCCGAATACAGATCGACACCAACTCACAAAATCGACTATCGCGTTTATTTCTTCTCTTCGGCCAACGGATACGACGGACCTACTCCTACTTAAACTCCCTATCTGTCATGTAGTTAAATATGCTTGCTAACATAATTCCCAGAAATGATGTCGATCCTCATCCAAATACTAGAAAAATTTGATAATAAAATCAAAACAAAAAATCACCCAGACATTTTCGCAGTGATTTGAAAACAGACTCTGGTGTAGAAAAAAATGCTGATCAAGACAGTGTATCTGGTATATGAGGTTAAGGGGGGGGCACTCGGGGCCCTTCCTTTGTTAGAACTTCACAAAAATTAAGTATTTAAACACTTAATCATCAAAAGTTTTAATTTAAATGTACGTAATTTTGTTAAAAATTATTTTCAATCAATGATGGTATGCACTTATGCAGTTCTCGGTAAAGTCAATCCTGATATGATGTGTATGGGTATGTATTGGAGCAAAATAATGTTCCATTAGATGCTGTGGTAAGAGAAGAGTTCCAATTGTGTCCATTTTAAGTGCAATTTTCGTAGCATCGCATATAAATTTTATTCCGAACATTTTCCAAGACGGCACAACAGATAGTCCAAGTCAAATATTATTCAATAGTAGTGCTATACCTCTCGGTGTGAAAACATGTACCCATGCATTCCGATAAAGTAAAATCTACATTTACCGGAGCCTATGTTTAAAAAAACAACGCAATGACGTTTTTTGCTTTTTCATGTTCCCTTATGGATACGTCTTCCAAATGTCTTGAGAGAAATATCTGTACATTTCATTATCCAAAAAGTTTCGATTAGGTCCTCATTGTAAGGCACGGACCACGAGTCCGGTTGGCGTTTGCTGTGCCCAAACTTCAATTTCTACATTAGGTAGATATTTTTTGCACGGTTTACGTAAGTTTTTTTGCTGGAACTCTTGCTTGACGTTGAGAAATATAAAAGCATTTGAGGAAACTTCTTTCAATATTTCTTGCCTCATATAAAAATCATAATGCACAGAAATTCAAGTCAGACAAGAAACTATTATTTATTTACAGGTTAAATTTTCGCTATCGACACTAACAACAACATCAAGCAATTAAAAGTCATATTGGTAGCTCCCTCTAAAGGTCTAGTAAAAACCAGAACCTAAAGAAGGGATATTTAGCTTAAACTTATTTGGAAGTATTGAATGTGCGATTCTGGCCTTTAAACGTATTCCCTCTTTTTTTACAAACATTCCGGTCAATAATTATTTCCCGAAGAAAAATGAGACACCAAAAAAATGTCCTGGATGAGTATGAATAAATAATTATTACTAATTTAAAAATGAACGAACATTTAATAAAACTTCGCAAACTCTACCAAAATCATTGGACGTCCACCAGAGGGGCTCGATCGTTATACAAAAATTGTAGGTGGGAGTAGGTTGTGACATGGTCGAACTTTAATTTTACTATAATACGTTAATATCGTACACAATGATTCATCATAAAATACCCATACATTTTTTGGGAGGCACACAATGTCGAAAGTTATAAATCTAAATGAAATGGAATAAATCGAATACCTAGATCCGTCTGCTCCGCGTTTGTATTGTAAATTCGGAATTCTTATTGTCGCGGTTGAGTACGATTTAACGTATAACTCAACTTGTATCATTATCAAATTACACAATTCCCTGTGGTAGGGAGTTAAAGGCGACTCGAGATGACTTGTTTTACGCAATTTTTACTAATAAAAAAACGTATAAAACGAGCCATCTTGAATGGACTTTAACTTCGTATCTGCCGTAATCATCTTATCTTCGCAAGTTTTATTTTTGCGAAACAAATTGCTAGTTCACCGGCGATTATTGGATCCATCCAACTATTATTTCGCTCTGACCTCATGATTGTCCTTATTGTCGCCATCTTCTTTTTGAAGAACCCATCAACCAATGCAATACACTTAACAAATCAAAGTAGTTATAGGCTCTTATAAATTGGAAATTGATGCAATATTTTTGAATCACTGTACCAATCTTGGTTTTATGGGTAAAAATGTGTGAAAATTTGTAAAACGGGTAAAAATAGGTAACAAGTAGCGAAAATATTTTTGCCCAATTGATACAAATCTTTGCAATTTTTGCTGCATTGTATTTTATAGCCAGATATTACTTGTAAATTATTGGAAAACTAAATATTCGATCGCATTCATAATGTAATCCATCATAACACATCCGTAGTTTTCAGGAAGCGATCAAGGTAGAGCGTTTGAAAATTCGACAAATCGGAATTATTACGAATGGTGGAACGCAGATTCGTCCACTGCCTGCGTACTTCTGCATATCGGAGTTCTGCAAACCACATGTGGTACCTCCATTTGGTGGAAAAATAGTTAGACCACACCACACCACCGGTGGTATTTTGGTGGTGTCGTCGGTGGAGTCCTATTTGGCGGACAGAATTTGGTGGTGTGGTCGGTGGAACTACTCTTGGTGGACCGGATTTTGTGGTGTGGTCGGTGGAACCAAGCTTGGTGGAATGATATTGGTAGGGTGGTCGTTGGAGCTATTGTCTGTGGTGTAAAAATTGTGGTGTCTACTACCTCTTGGTGGTTTGCAGATCCATGCTGCATATAACAATAACTTAGTATTAGAAATCGTCAGAGTTAAGTATAATTTAACTTATTTTTAATTCAAATTAGGTCATTTTCAATATTGTCTACACACTTTATTTATTGTTGCTAAATCTCCAGACAAATTTGAACGTATCTTTTCACATCACTATTTAAATTGATCTAATCATTGTTCTTATTGTCGCGCAGAACCTGCTTTCGACAAAATCAATGACTGAACCACGAACCAATGTTAAAGATTTGGTAAGAGCAACAATTAGCAAAAATCGTAGGCATTGGGCAACTTCGCAATAACGTAATATTTTTTGAATGAATGTTCCATTATTTCATCATCGGTATCAAACCAGTTTCCCAGGTGCAAATTAATGTGCGCTCCAGACTGACCACTATTTCCATGTAATTTATCTTCCAAGCAGAAACAGTTTATGAAAAGCGGTGAGAAAGGCTCGATTCTAGTATTGTGCTACATGATTGAAAATTTTGCTGGGTAAATGAAGGTGACGCGAACATTTCCCGTGATTAAGTTCTGATGAAATATCCAAATGACCTGCGTGTCAACTAGAACGAACCAACGCCACGCCAACACGAAAAATTTTTTTTATGAGCCAATAATCACAATATTGATTAATCTGTTCTAAAATACTTCGTTTTGAAGGAAATCGATACGTGTCCAGATTCTCCCATTTTAATGCAAAGGAAGAAGGAGCTAAAAAAAACTTTTGCGTCTACCGGTGTAAAGGGATGGTTTACGTAATTTCTACTACGCAGTAGATGCTAGCTCCTCAATAGGCTCGGTTTCGGGCAAAATTGGTAAATACCATATGACTTTAAAAATTAGGTGGGTCACTGACTTGCTGCAAATGATTTACTAATGCAAAAGATTTCCGAAAAGATCATTATTTCATTTTCAGGATTACGGTTTTGGTACTTTTCATTTCTCTTCTTATTCATTTGTATTTGGCAACATTTGCTTTTGCTCTAAATAATTTCGGTAATATTACAGCTACAATATGAAAATTTTGCCAAAGTTAAAAAAAAATCCATGCCTTTCAAATTAATATATATTTTTGTACTAACTTTTGAAGCAAATACTCGATACTTATGAAACCAGCGGAAATCGAGTGTTAGCAGAAGACGGGATTGAATATGAGAGACATAAAAAAGCCTAAAATGGTTGGTATTGGTATTACGAGGGAAATTATCGTAAGACAAAGAAATATATTGTAAAAAATTATACTTTTATGCATGTCACATTCACTGTCATTTCATATCACTGTTATTGTCATCTTGATATGAAGTGACGTGATGTGTAAGAAACGAAAGTAAAACTTCAGGAATTTTGGAACGAATTCATACTTTGCGCTACAATTATCAGTAATTAACAATAAACAAAAAAATGTGTTCGTCTTCAACTCGCTTTTTCAATACATGCATATATGAGCAAAAAATATTTTGATAAATTGCTAATGTAAGTAAGTTTGCTTGCAACCTAAAATATAAATCTAGCTTGTTTCTGGAATTTTCAGTCCGTTAGGTTCATTATAGTGATTATGGCCGTGATGTAGTAATATTGTCAAATTGAACGGAATTTTAGAACACGTCTTGTCCACAGTGTAAAGTGTACATTGCATGATTTATTGTTAATTCTAACAAATTCGCCTGACACAGATGTAACAAGGAAAGGGCCCCAAAACCCTCCCTAATCGCATATTACCAACACACTGTCTTGATCACTTTTTTACGCTGTTTATGAATGTTTTCAAATCAACGTAAAAATAATCGAACAATTTTTAATTTCAATTTTTGTGTGCAAAATTGTATGCTTAAAATGAACTCGATTATGGATTATGCAGCTCAAAATCAAGATAAATAACATTAGATGAAATTTGAATTTTCACGCATCTCTCAATTTCGTCAATGTAACAGCTATGATAGATCTTCTTCATAGTCTGTTAAAGTATAAAATGTGCTACGTACCATAATATCCAGGGATGATGCTGATCCTCATCCAATTACAGTATAACCTCCATATTAGATCACCCTATATAAGATCAACCTCCTCTTAAGATCACCCCTTTGAATTCCTCATAGTATTTCCATTGAAAACGATCTCCGTACAAGATCAACTCTCTATAAGGTCACCGCCGTATTAGATCCATACAAAAGATACACACAACATACAAAGTCATTAAATATGTTCTCTATATAAGATCAGGCAGATTTTTTGGGCAAATTACTGTTCTCAATTGATAAATACGAAATGCGTTCAAGGAGAAATATGGCATTGACAGGAACTGGGGTACCTAAATTGTTGTCGTCAGTTTCGAATGAAATCTCGCTTTTTTCAAATTTAGAGATAACCTAGTAACTCTGCAGACTCTGCTCTTTATTTTGGTAGGTCATACAAGGTAGGTAAAATAAGTACAACCTGTTTAGAAATAAAACAAAACTTCTCCCAAAAACGCAGATTTCATTTTGCCTATTTCTTCGGGTTATGGAAGTATGGATATTCTATGGATATGGATATGCACTTGACGTTCTTATTTTAATGAGAGAGTAGATGATAGGTAACGATGTACAAACACCGATGAATACATAAATGAGTTGCAAATATAAAAACGAATCATGTTAAACTAGAACACGAACTCGATGGATTGGATGTATATTTCTGTCGTCCACAAGTGGGTCTGGATAGTTACTCAAAATCGCTTGCATTAATGATGACGTGGATAACTAATTTGATATGGCCTGGTGTGAATTCACAAAACGAATTTCGTTATTTTATTTTCAAATTTTTAGACATTTTAATTTTCTTTAATTTATTTGAATTCGCCAACTAGCTTTTGTCTTTACCTTAACTAATAACACAAGTAGCCAAGCTATAATATAACCTGATTTGCTTGCCAGACTACCGCAGTTAAAGTATTTTTACGCTTTTCAAAGGCACATATGTTTTTGTACCAACTCCTTAATGGTTTTCTTAAATGTATTTCAAACTTTATATTATGTATTAGGTAAGTCCATTAATATACTGCAAATTTCTGTTCACACTTCCCTGAAATATTCAGACCACTTTACGTAATGATTTCGTGAGACAAAATTTATTAGCAATTTTAATTCATCATGAGTAACAATTCAGACTTTAAGCAATTCCTATTTTTCTGAGCTTTTTAGTGTTTGGTATTACGTAAAATCATTTTCAAGTGAATGTGGCGTCGCCCATCTATTATCGTCTTATTCAAATACATAGATTTGGTTAGAAAATCTATAATAGAAAAAAATGGTGGCGATTTACAAGCCAAAGCGACGAAAGTCGTTGTAACAATCATGTCATATTGCATGGTAAACCGCAAATTTCTGCAACCAGAATTTATAGACACTGGAACAACATTTCAATCGACTATAAGGCTTATTGTTAGTTAAAAAATGTATCAAAATTATAACATAAATTATCTGTATTAACGACGGTTTTTGAAACGGATCGTGTACGGCCTTTCATTCACAACTCCAGATGGGGGGTTCGACTGATGGCATTGCCGTCAGGCTACATGAGATGATTTATACGTGGAAAAATTATATTATGTATCATAATGGCTTTTAATTACCATTATCAACTCCAAACAGAACTTAACCAATAACATTCGGATTATTTTTTTTAATAAAAAATTCTGACTGCAAGAAATAAAATATTTAAAAAGCTTTTAAATCAGACATCATGTCGGAAATTGTGATGAATGATGTTTAGCATGCTTGTGATGAAATACAGTGTAAATAATATTTCACAATTAAAAGTAGACAATAAACAGATACTGCAGTCATAATCAGTACAAAAAACTAATCTAGAAAACGTATAACTCATGCAGTTTACCAGCCAAAATGCAATTTTTTTGTCCTCATTTGCATTTAAATGAATATAAAGAAACGAAACAAAGACGAAGTATTAGTAAATTAGAATTACCTGTAAATTATTGTAGAACCAAATATTCGATCGCAATCATTAAGTCATTCATCATGACACATGCATATCCGAAGTTTTCAGGAAGCAATCAAGGTCGAACGTATAAAATTTGACAAAACTGAATTTTTCGGACGAGACAGATGCGTCAGTTCTCTGATGCCCATGTCATTAATTTAAAAACAGTTTTACTGATATTAATTCAAATTAGTTCATTTTCAATACTGTCAACACTGAATTTCTTCTTACAAATCTCTCCAGAAAGAATTAACGGTTGAGACGTCTGCCCGCTACATTATTTCTTGCGGTCTAAGCATTGTACTTTTGGTAATGTAAGTAAATATTTACGCTAAAACTGAAATAATATTTCAATTAGAGTTGAATCTTGATACGAGGATTATGAATTAGTTACAAAACGTGCCAATCGATTGGCACGTTTTGTAACTAATTATGGATTGCAATCCATAATGTAGTCTTTATCACATCGCATTTAATATCTATCGGGAACATTATTCAAGCGAACAACTTAACTCAAATTCTGAATGAACTAAAGTATTATTCGTAAGTGGTTTATTTTCTGCATATGAAAGTGTGTTAGTGTGTAAACAGTAAACGTGTTCCTATTCTTTTATCATGTAAAACCCGCAAAATTTTCATGAGCTATTTTTTTAAATTTCTACCACAACTATGTAGTCGTGCCTTTGCTTTAGATTTCCTCAATGACGGGTCATCTGCAATAATAAACAAAATATTATCCATAACTTTTGTCGTGATCAATTCTCATTCACAAAAAGTTTCGATCAGATTCGTTGTCACAAACAAACAACGAATCCGGTTGGTGTTTGCTATGCCTAAAACATAATTCAGATAAAAATTAGATGGGACATCCTCGTCGTCTCGAGATTTCGCATGGAATATAAATATGATTGTGATAGCATTCACATGGAAATAACTAATTTTTCCACACTCGCCAAAGAAGAAGAAAAAGATATTATCAGGCAAAAACGTCTCCAAGACAATGTCTAATTCGTTGAATCTGTCAAAAGAGCTTTTGTTCAGTTGCCAGCAAAATTCAAGCAGACAACTAAATGCAGGAATATAGATTGAGCTCTTTCACCCCGGATTCCTGAATCGGAATCCAACATTACTCGCTGCCACCAACGTAGGCTCATGCAATCTAATCGTACACGGCCGAAAAGGATGAAAATAATTCCGCTTCATTAATGAATGATTATAAGCAGCTGAATCGAATTACAAAGCCATTTTACAGAATTTAAACATTCCAGTTTGTTCCATATGCAGTAGATGATGTAGTTCAGGTTCTGATAATTTATTAAAGTGGAAATAAAATGAACATTTTTAGAAACTCATGTGAAAAGAACGGTGAGGTAAATATTAGGAAACGAGGAAGGTTTGTCTCTGAAAATGCTTTCATGCGTGGGTAGCTTCCCAATCTGGAAAAGGATTGTTTATGTTCCAAAGTGGCAAGCTACCCATATTGCAATCCCAGGGAACGAATCCAGTGTTAGGCCGGAGCAGTTTTAAATGAAATCGGTAGATTAAAAATAAAATAACAATAATACCATTATTTTCTAGTTACGAATTAACTGTGATGTCTGTGATATCTCCGTGGAAACACCACAATTATTTTAAGCTTTAATTTTGAAATCAAATTATCTGGACAGTAAGAGGCCCGAATATTGCATGCATATGGCGCAAAAACTTGCGTAAAGTAATTGGTGAGGTGTTCAAGTTTTCATAACCTGTATTGTCATTCTGGTTATGAAATTCAATTCAATTAATTTAGCGTGGTTTATGAGGATCCTTCATTATATTACAGCAATCTGTAATCACGTCATCTTACTTAATTGAGACAGTCAACAGTAAATGTGTCGTTGAAGTAACAAAATCACATTATAAAAGTTATAATTTAAATGATTTTGAAATAAAATTATCAACATTATTGATATTTGTTTAATTGGGCAAGAAATTGCAACATTAAAATTATTATTACAAAACAAATACGCGTTGCTATAGACACGCCTACAATTAGGAAACGAGATTAGAATTATCTACCTCGTAATAGAAATCCTAGAACATGTCACAGTCGACAGTCGTCGTTACACGGTTGTCTTTTCTTGCATCATCACATAAAAATTAATTAAATTATTGTTCTTTATAAAATATGCATTTTATTTACTGACCCTATAATTACCCTTTGTAATCTTTTCAAATTATTATATTTAGTGTAATGCCTTGACTTAATAAATTGCAGCAAAAAACTGCAAAAAAATGATCCAATACAGTATCCAAAAAGTATTTCTCCTTCAACTCACCTTTAGTTTCCATTGTGCTGTAAGAAAGCGAAACAATAAAAAAAACATGTTTCCAAGTTGATGCCATTATCATTGAAGGGACCGTGCTGGCTTGTCAGTTTGATGACGAAACCGATGATTCTTTAAAATCTCCAGTGGGTGGGTG
>JAHZMX010004734.1:0-17668 GCA_027743895.1 Seira musarum
CGAATCAGAATTTTGATCACACATGATAACGGTAATCAAAACATTCATAAAGAGCCTTTTAGTTTCTTCATTTAGAATAAAAGTACTTGATTTCATTTCCATTGTACGGTTTACGCCATCTCAAATGCATAACTTTGACTTGAAAAAAAGAGCAGTAAAATACGTCATAATTGCTTAAGTGAAGAAAAAAGGCAACACTTAAAGTTAAATGTGCATTCATTTACGACAATTTGCATTCATTCACCTTTTTTTCATTTTATCAACTTATAGCAATTTTCAGGTGTTGTAGTAGAAATCAAGAAAAAGTGAGAGGAAGTGTGTAACGTAGGTACATTCATTTTTTTGTATTCAGCCTTTTCATTCATTTGATATGATGTTTTTCTTAAGAAATATGCGAGGACTTGGAAAAAGTCATTGGTAAAGTATGCTAACCGAAGCAAAGGCAAAAAAATACATAAATTATTTAATGAAGCTTTTATCATTTAAAGTATGAATAAAAACACGTGCAAAGAAACTTACATGAAGAAGGTTGCAAATGGTCATGGAGAAGGAATAAAATAAGGGGAAATGCAAAAATTGTAAATGCCGAGCAGACTGCGTAAGCAGGTAAGCAAGCGACCCTTAGGAAACGCAAAGCGAAAGAGAAGAAAATTTTTTTATGCAGAGCAGACTGCGTAAGCAGGTAAGCACATGGTTGCTTGCTTGGTAGAGGCGAAAGAGAAGGGAAAAAGATTTTTAAGCAGAGCAGACTGCAAAGCAGGTATGCAGGTGTTGCTTGCTTGGACAAAGCGAAAGAGAAGGGAAAAGAATTTTTATGCAGAGCAGACTGCGCAAGCAGGTAAGCACGTGGGCAAACAGGTGCCGGGCAAACGGGAAAGCAAAGAGAATTGAACAAAGACTATGCTTAACATTTAAATGCACTTACATAACGAAGGGTCTTTTTAAATGAATATTTTTCCGTTGTATTTCCTGGAATATTCATTTACCTCAAATATTTGTGAAACCAAGTTAATCGTTGATGATGGAGACCCTTAAACCTTCATTATGCAACTGTCACTTGGATCAAGAAGAAGTCCTCCAGGAACACTCACTTTGGTAAGTTGAAATAAATAATAAATTTTGATTGAATTCCATTTGAATATTTTATCATTGTTTTCAGCAGTGAAGTGTTAAGTGATCAATTGCAACAAGATGAAAAACTCAGAAAATAAAAATAGTGCGCGTTCATCTTCTCCTTCTCCATCAACTCTATCAACTGGATCAAGTAGTGGTGGACTTTTAACTAGTGATAAAAACTGTGAATTTTGTGGGAAATTATATCCCAAAGGTTCAAGTAGATCAACGTACAACAGTCACATTCTTCAAAATCATGGAATACCGTGCCATTGTGTTGCTTGTGACAAAGAAGAAAAATCAGAGTTCAATTTGAATCGACATTTACGTGGAGGAAAGTGTCTTCGTTTACCAAAGGACGATCGTGTTGGTGTTTGTAGTGTTTCCGACTGTTCTCACAATTTTATTTCACGTGAACAACTTGAAGAACATTTCAAGGACAAACATCCAAATATGGAGCCTTCAATTGCAAATCGACTATCCACAGCTCGCTCATCATCATCCAAGCGGAAACGGAATGGTGGAAAAACTTCAAACGTCAAGTCAAGTGAAAAATCAACGGCCATGCCTACTCGTCAATCCTCCAGAATTGCCACGCAAAAGCGAGTGAAATATACTGAAGAGTCTAGTCCAAGTGACATGGACACTTTGAAAAAGAGTGTGAACAATAGTCCCCCTAAAAATGACTCTGCAAGTGAAAGTGACTCTGAAAGTGAAAATGACTCTCCTGGTGGTGATCAGCAAAACAGTGTATTTCCCTTTGAAAAAAGAGTCGTGCCAATTGCAATGAAGCCGATGCCATTTACGCCATTTACAGCGTCTCAGCCACGGAAGGCAATTGTTCAAAAGCCACCATCACCCAAACCAATAGTACGCAGAAGAAATAAATCGATTTTCTCAATCAAAGTTCGTACCACCGCCACCAGAAGCAGCAGCAGGGACTTCAGTTTCTCAATCGGTTTTGATACCACCACGAAGACAAGCAGCAGCAGGGACTTCAGTTTCACGATCAATTGTGATACCACCACCAAAGGCAACAACTTCAACTGCAATAGTTCAAGTCCCATCTCCGGTCAACATTTCAACAAGATTGCAGCAAGTGACAAAGTCAGTTATCAAAGAAGCTCAGTATGCTACGTTTTTGGATTGCAAAACTCAGCGTTTGGATAACCTACCACTTCCTCCGCCTTGCTTATTGGACCATCCAAACATGATGTGTAGTCAAAGTGAATTGGAAAGTGAGCCACTTGCTTCAGATGAGACTCTGATGCCATGTCCAAAACTTGACTGTAAGTCCATGAGCACTATTCGGCACTTTCCTTCATTCTTTTCGTGGTATGCCGGGACTCCCATCTTCAAATATGGCGTGATAAATGTTTCTCTTCCAAAACCATTTTCAACTGACGAGGAATTAGCAACTACCATTCACAAAAAATTTAGTGCACAAGTTGATGTAGTGGTAATTCAAAAAGTGAAAACCTCGTTCGCAAATGACACTATCTTTTTGATGGAGGAGTCTGTGCAAAAGGCTCCGGTTGGAACTACTATCAAGTCCTTTTGGAATAGTGCCACCGAATTGTAAGTACTTAAATTTTTGGTATGATTCTACCCTTTACCTTTGCTTTCTATTTTTACGCTTTCAGTGTTTCATCATCTCAGTCAACACTATTTGCATTTACCCATATTGAACCCATCATTTTTTTTCATCATAAAGTCAATTTCTCGTATAACATAACTGGCTTCCAAATTCAATCTTACAATCTCTAACGTAAATGCATTTGTATTGATAGGCCGCCAGATTCATTAAATGACGTTGGACTGGAAAGATTATTTTATGATGGGTTAGTCCGACCAGAATCAACCCATTCATCCCAGTATGCATGCTCGTTCCAAGGATCACTTTTTCCGGAAAAATGTAAAGATACATGGAACTTGAAAAACCTGAAAGATGATCTCCATAACCAGGACATGTTTGCCTTTCACAAATTGGGAGATGACGCCAATCGATACTATAATCAAATTGGCTATAACGATCCTGCAATTGACATTGGTCAATGGGTATGTGCATATTACCATGAACATTCCTACAAAAAAATTTCACTTCAATTAGCTGTGCACATTATGGTCATTAAAAATTTCATTTGTTTTATATGCAGAAGTCAACCATCAATTTGCAAAAGGCTCCAGAGAATTTTGGACAAGTCACCTATCTCCATACCGGTAGGTCTATCACAAATAACATTTATCATGATTTATCATCTTTTGTTTTAAAAATGACAAAACATTCTAAAAATTGTATTTTATGTGAAACAATAAATATTATAGGAAGTCCACGGGTCTGGTATGTGATTGGTCCTGAGTACGAGCAGAAGATCAAAGACATAATCAGAGACAACGTCAAACCATATTCTGATGTTTGTCCAGACTATGTACTTCACAAGACTACATTCATTTCTCCATTTTTATTGAAGCAACACAATATTATATTTACGAGGGTAAGCAGTGTAAAAAATAGTAACAGTATTCTGTTTTGAATATTTATTTTTTTTATGTCTTTCTTGCACGATTAAATGTTTTTTTTGTTGCTTTAGTCTGTGCAGCAAAAGGAAACTTACAATATTATTGCACCACGCTCGTTTTTCTTTGGATTTAATCTGGGCTTTAATGTGGCGGAAACTGTCCTCTTCCATACTTATGAAGTGTTCCGAAGCTTCAAGATGAATCAAGACACCTGCTATTGTGATCATGCAAAAGTTTTTGTCCCTAAACAAGGAGCATTGAATGAGTATGAAGCAGCCAAGTAAGGATAATATTTTGTTTTTACGACTTTATTTTTTAAATGCAAAAAGTTTAATCAAAATCAATGAAAAATAAGAGGAAGCGGAATAAAGTAAAAATGTGTTAAATATTTTTTTTCAGTGCGAATAGTTTTGAGAAAGGGGCTCATATGAGTTTGCCATTGGATGGCTCAAGGATCCCGGTGCTAGTCCCGACTGATCACGAATTTCACATGCACTATCAGCAAATGCATGCGAGACAACTGACAAAATGGAGAGAACTTGAACGGGCCCACGCAATTGCGCAAAGAAAATCTGTAATAGGTAAGAACATAAAAAATGATTTTGAATTTAAAAACTCTCAATATGACACACGAACACAGGAATTATTTAATACTCATGTATTTAATATTTTTATTTTGTTTGTGTTTTTTTAGTGTCACCAAACAGCGATAAATCATCATTAGTGGCAAAGGAAACCTTTGATGATGAATCGTTGAGCGAGGAAAGTCAGAAAGGACAGTCCACATCCAAATCTGGTGATGCTGAAACTAGGACCACCTCACTTCATTCGAACTCAACGGATTCACATGAGCTGGTAACTTCTGACTCAGATAGTGATAGTGATGTTGAGGTAATTTTTGAAGCACTATACGTAAAGACAGAAACTGGGAGTATTTCAATAAATAATGATAATTGTAGCATCGCTTCATCAAAGAAAAGTGACGGCAATGATGTGCAAAATTGTGAGGAACATTGCGATGGTTCAAATGGTTTTCAAAGCAATCAGGCTACCAATGACAGGGTTGATGAGAATTTGCCCCCACAGGTTGAATCTACTCAAATCGAACATATAATTGTAGGCCCTTCACCAAATAGTGTTACTGCACAAAACACAAGTCAAGGAAATGTTCAAGCAATTGTAGGCCAAATTGTTGTAGATAACAATGCTTCACTTCCATCCTTTTCCGACTTGGTTCAATCAAACAATGATTTGGGTAATATAGAAGATTTTAGTGATCTCTTGCAAATCCCTCTGAACACTCCAGTTGACATTGCTCTTAACACTCCTCAATTTAATGAGATTTTAAATGATTTAAACAATTCATTACCAAGCAATTTAAACGAAGAAATGTCGAAACAAAATGTAAGCTCCGAGTTTTTTAATCAGAACAGTCAATCTGTTGATATTCAAAGAGAAAAAGAACCGACTGAAAGTTCATCAAATCTGATCTCGTCAGATAACAATATAGCAGTAGCAGAGCCTGAAACTCCATCCAGCATCCAATCAAATGTAGGGCAATGTACGTTTACGTTGAATAGTATTCAAAAGTCAAATAGTTCATCTGAGGAGGGCTTGGATTTTGAATACGAAAAAAGTGAGGCGATTGCATATCATACTAACCCAAAAATGCACATGAACAAATAGCAAGCCAGATAAAAGGAGTTTACTTTAATAAATGTGAATTTATTATCTTTGGGTTAGTATACTTATATATTTAATAAGTAATTTTAAATGAATTAATACATGAATGTTTTTGATTGAATTAATTTAGCTTTTTCGAATTAGGTTTTGTGAGTTTAAGTAATTTTGATGAATTAATAGATGTACCCACAAGTGCTATGAACTGGTAGAACTAAGTAGTTTTAAGATTGCATGAATTATAAATTGGTTGGTAATTTATACATTATTTTCTAGGCTTTTAGATTAAGTAACTTTAAATGAATTCATTTACATTTTGCAAATAATAAATTGGCTGTTTTGAAATTATGATATGATATAAAAAAAAGAAAATTACTGAGCGACTTTAAATGAACTGATCTAATTTTTCGTAACTTGAATTTGATTAATTAGTAATATATTTAGATATAATTAAATTAGATTAGGTATAAGTAGATAATTGATGAATTGGATTAATTAGTTTTTATTTTATATAAAACAATTGTTGAAGGAATCAAACATTAAGTATATTTTAGTAAGTTTATAGTAACAATATTGTAGTTCTAATTTTACAATAATTTTACCTTTCCCAATAACCTTTATTGGAATATTTTAAGTAACATAACATTGTCTTCCACCAAATATTTTTCGCGATGTTTACATATTCCTAAGCTTTTATTGTTTATGTATTCTAGTCGATTCTGATGATATTAATGCGTTACAAATAAATGCAGCGAGATTACAATTATGTAAAAAATTAATTCAATTATTATGCACATTACAGTAGACAAATGGAAATAAAACTTATGCATGCAACATTTACTTTTACAGTAAGGTGGGCAAACGCCATCATGCACCAGTAGTCATAGGTAAGTGGGCAAACGCTGCCTTAAACGGGCAAACATGGTCAAAAGTAGTTGAACGCCCTAGCAATCATAGGTAAGTGGGCAAACGCTGACTTAAACATGGTCAAAAGTGGTTGAACGTTCTAGCAATCACAGGTAAGTGGGCAAACGCTGACTTAAACGGGCCATCATGGTTTAATGAATTGGATATTAGGCATGGATTTATTTATTACCAATCGGGCATAAAAAAAACTTTATTTATTAAACATCCCTTTTTTAAAATCATATTTAGGTGAAAAAAACTTGTTCAGGTATATATATTTACCATCTCATTAGTGTCATTTTATTGGGTGATGCAACTAGGGAAGATTTCATTTGCCAATGTTCGACAAAAAGTACCAATTCATGATTTAGGATGGCTCTATTACAACCACTGTTTTACTAATGAATGACACAATTTTGAAAAAGAATCTGTTTTCTCCTGATCTTCTTTGCACTCATCTCGAAAGTCGACACGATGATACGAAGTAACTTGTGACAAAAGTGTCCTAGACCACTGACTGTATCGATTTATTGTAGTAGGCCGGTCAGAACTAGTCTCCGTATTTCTTTTGCCATTTTTATAAAGCCCAGACGGTGGAAAGCCAACACGGCCATCGGTAACTATGTAGGTTGCTTTTTTCACTACCACGGTTAATGATTGACTTGAATGCGCTCCACAAACATCTTGATCTGAATAGACTTGAGAAGGTTCTACATCCGATTTCAACCCCATCATAGTGACAACTACGTTTGAAGAACGCATTTATTGTTCATTCAGAAGAACATTGAAACAAGGGAAAAAATAGTTTCTGAAAAACTTACTTCCGTCAACACTGTTCAATTTGTTGGATTTCGCAGACTTTTTACTTGTATTTTCAATCCCATTGGAATTGAAGACTGAATGTTCACAGTCCTTTCCATTTGATGACTTCAGAAACATTTTGCGACTCTGCTTCTGCAAGATAAACATATTCATTATTATTATCGTTTCAAAATTAATGAAACAGCATGAACAGACTCCAGCTCATTACATTTGATTTTATATCTTCATCAGTGTATTTAAAAGGACCTAGTTGCTCACGCAGATTCAACGTTTCTTTTGGCGCTGTCGTCTTTTTCTCTTTACGTTCATTTTTACTTTGTTCGACATCAGATGAACTCTTTTCTATTCCAAGAAAATTGAAATAATTCCCTCCTCTACATGTAAAACATACAATCTTTCAAATACTCCAGTTATACAAGCATTCTTATAAAACTTACATGCTTACATTCTCTTCGACTTGCGTATCAGTAAAAGGAAAGGCATCCTTTTCTAAATTTTGAAGACCACCAGTGTTACCGTTTACTTTTTTAATTTTGTTATATAATATCGGCATTATATTATTTGTATTTTTTCTACTATTCAGTTCAAAACTAAAAATTTAGTGCGCTAAAACAGCCCAGTGTCGTGAATACTCGTTTTCACGGTCATTTAACAAACCATTTATTTTAATCATACCACGGTAGGAAAACTAATCCCTAAAAAGTGTCATCACTTTGACTAAACTTAAGCAAAGTCACACTGACAACAGAAAACAACCAAAAATGTATAAACGTGTTTTCCAAAAAAAATAACTTAATATTTGTTTTGTTTACTATTATTTATCATATTTGATTTACGTAACTCAAGATGTACTCACAACACCAAAAGTCACGTATTGTCTCTCCATTGAAAAAAAAAGTTTAAAACTGTACTAAATTTTATGCTGTGCAAAATGATTTCTTTTATGTGTAGGTTTTAAACCGCACCTATGTTAAAAGAAGAGGCAATTAATTTGCTCAACTATCTTTGCCGTAACGCCAGATTCTTCAAGTAGATTTAAACACTTTTACTATGATTCTTTTTGCTACTTGTTCACAATCATTTGCACTATTTCACATTTTCCATATCATTGAAATAATTTACGAGCAAAGTACCCCTATAGTTGTTCTAATTTCTTGTTATTAAGCTTGAGCAGCACAGATATAGAAATACGAAAAGGATAAAAATAGTCCGTTTCAATTTAAAAAAATGGAATGTTACTGTTCTAACAATTACTCAATTTAGGGAGGCCATGAAAGTTTGGCTACCAATTTTGTTAATATTTGATTTTTATTGTGATTCAAAACCCCTCATTGGTTCTTCTTTATGTGCGCCAATAAGCCCAAGCAAACGTACTTTTAAGTGGGCAAACGCGTAACAAAATAAGCAAACGTACTTTTAAGTGGGCAAACGCGTAACAAAATAAGCAAACGTACTTTTAAGTGGGCAAACGCAGATTGACTAAACAAACGCAGTTTTAAGCGGGCAAACGCGTAACAAAATAAGCAAACATAGTTAATCTTGCTTTTAATGGTGACAAAAAATCTCCAACGAAACTTTTATTCAATAACTTGAGTTTTTTTTGTCCGAACTATCTGACGCAATTTTAGCATAGGTTTAAGAATTTTCTTTTCTTATCAACTATAAACCCGGGACGTAATAGGAATGCAAATTTTATTAAGGATACATACACCTATACGAATCATGTAGAAATAAATGCATTATATTGTTGTATACGAGAGATTAAATTTCTAGTGTCCTTGAAAATGGAAGGTTTGTCAAATATGATAATATCTTGCATACATTGAAACTGCAAAATAACACCATTCACAAAAAATGGATTTCTTTATGTACAACCATTGCAATCCCGATAGACAATCGACTTCTGGTGAGTCCCACTCCATTGGATAGCTCAGATTCCCTTTATCGTACATTAAGAAGTCTTTCGGGTGTGACGGAACTTCAGCAAGGACATTCATATTTGAGTGCAGTGACTACTAGAGATAAGTCATCCCCAAAGCTAAAAGATCCTTACTCACAGAGATTCCGGGAATGGATATCGGCCCTTCTTATCGGAGAAACAAAACTCACTCTCAGCTACCAAGCACAGGAATCTTGCGCGTGCTTCAGGTACACAGCCTATGTCATCGGCGGGACTTGATAACTTGAATAGTCGTCAGATTGATCAGCTTTACCGTTTAATGCTTGGTCAAAGAAAACGTAACAATAATTATTTTACATCATCCCGAATAAAAAAATCATTTTTTATGGCATGACACATGGGAGGTTGAATATTGCAGTTGCTCAGGGCTGGTCCAGGTTCAATTTTCTAAACCAATACAAAACGCTGTTTGGGTATTACCCTGGCAAGAAACTCGACGATTCCGAGTTTCTTTACCCATGTCCTCCAATATCCTTCACGTCATTGCTCATAGGTGGACGCGCTAAGCTATGGGCTAAAGACATGTGCCTCACACATGTTGCCTTTACGGATGCTCTTGAGATTATGAACAGCTCTAAATCTTTCATTCAGTCAATTTCATCCGTTCAGAATAACATTATTGATTCCTGCTACCCTGAAGGAATAATCAAAATAACACAGAACCAAGCCCAGACTGTTTTGTATACTTCCATGGAACACTACCTGGACTCATTGACAGAGGTTTCCTCATCGATTCAAATATTTGGGTCATCAGTCTCTAAAAGTTTGGAGATGGAAATTGTCCAACGAGTTCTAAATGAGCGCGACATTCATCCAAACGTGGTGAGGAAAATGATGGGAGACTATCACGCAAGTCTAGAAATTGAGGCACTTCAGCATCAAACTTTGCAACAAGGCTTGGACGGAAAGAGATTGACGTCCTTTCAGAACACTATTAAAACGATTATGGAAAATTTTGATATGGCTCGTTCAATTGGCCTGATTTGCACCAACAAGAGTGAAGAAAAAATCAAAAAAATTCCGATAAACTCACTACCGACCGATGTTACGAAAGCATTACGCCTACGACTTTCAAAATTCTATCCACTGTTCTTTAATCTGTTCAAAAAGTTGTTTTCAAAATTTGAGTTGTCGATAATGGTGAACTTGTCAAAATGGGAAGAGGTAAAAAAACGTAAGACGATAAATAAATTTAACACTTTAATATTATACACATAAGAAATGTGGTAAAAGCCATATTATCAAAAATGCCATTTCCATTCCCTTGTAATGCAGTTTATAATGAAGTATCGGCTTCACCTACCGCGGAGAAATTAAACCTTTTCAAGGAAACTGCCATGATGGACATATCCGAGTTTTCGGAAATCATGTACAAAAATGAATTTTTTTAAACAGATGCTACTAAATGTAATGTAACTTTAAAAAGTTTTAATGTAAATTTGCTTAAAATGTCGCAGGGACACTTTCAATTATTATGAAAACCTATCAGGCTATTTGAGTGGATCGTTAGTGCTTAACTTTTTTGAAATAAAACGTCTTGGAGTTCTTTCAAAGTTACAGCTAATTGAATCTGCGGGCTTGTGTGAGATCCACAACGTTGGACTTCAATTGTACAATAAGCTTATCAGCGAAAACAGGTCACATGAGGAAATCCTAGAAGAACTAACAGGAGAGTCCAGTGTTGATACACTTTACACGTTTCATGACGCCGAACTAGGCAGACTTCTCAGACCAATTTTGCTTGAACTATTGTCGTCTTTTGAAGTCCTCAAATACCTGTGGTCATTGATTGTAAGGGACTTGTTTGAATGGAGCTACGAAGACGTTCTAGCCAAGTATTCGGATCTGATTCTAACCGAATCCAAAGTGCCTGATATAAATGCCAAAATAGTGCTTCAAAGGACAAATGATGGAGGGAATAGGGGTTTAGGTAGCAAAGATTATAGTGATATTAGGTTTGTAGTCGTCACCGTGGCCGAGGTCAACACCGATGGAACGATTAATACTACCTGGTTTTACCCCGACGTTTCTTTCATCCCGACTTGTGAAGGTACATAAAGGAAATACATTTTGCTTATGTAGTAAGAATTAAACTGTTGTAAGAATTAATTTGTAAAAGTTGTAGAAGCAAAGAAAATAGACAAACATCCATCGTCATCTTTCAAAAAGACTTCAAATGTGACCCAGTCAACTCCAAGAAAAACTCAAGATAAAAGTGACATGAATGACCCAAAGGAGAGTAAAAGTTTCCAGTTCACTTTTTACTTGTTTGATAAAGACTGCAAACTATTGGACTTTTTTGCTGACAATGAAAGCCGTGAGGAGAATAGTACCAATGATGATTCTTCAGACGATGACGAAGATGAGGATATTATTGATAAAATAACCGTTGTTGTAACGGAAGAGGACTTTGATATTATTTCCCTTAGTACTGAAAATATGGATGAACATTTGCACATGGTCATAGAAGCCGTAGAAGATCTGGTCGGTTCGCAGGTTCTTCACGCTTGTTATATTCTTGGGGGTCATCCAGCGGCAACTAATCTCTTTTTCAAAATGCTTACTGGATTTGAATTCAACGCGTTCAATCTTTCACTTGTTGAAAACTACTCTATTCCAATTATGATGACAAGAGCATTCATTGAATTATACGGACTGGCACCAGAATCATTTGACCAGATACTGGCATCCAGCGTCATTCAGTATGAATTATACCCAGTCAAAGGTCTCGTCAGTGGACTTTTCTGTAAGCCATTATTTTAACAAATAATTCAAGCAATCAACATGTACTACAAGATTTGCAAATATGAACTACAAAACTTGTGAATCTAGATTCCAATCCATACATTGGACGCGACGGTTATATGAAATGGCAGACATCTCCAGCATTACTGGACGTCATTCTACCCGGCCTATCACAATGTCCCCCGGAAAGTATTTTGCTCAGGACAGCGTTGGGAATACAAACGTACTTTGCGTATTCAAACGGCGAATATGTTGATAATATAATTGCCAGTTTGAGAAAAAGGACTATATGGTTGGGATATTACATTTATCTGCTGAACATACTTGGCAGTCCATCACTGGATATTGCAAAATCAATTGGAAACCAAATATGTTGTGCGAGTAAGGAAGATGTGAAATTGTACAACTCAATTGACTCAAAATCAGGATTTCTGAAACTACTTGGTCTGGAAAACCAAGGAAATGAGCAGTTGGGTTCTGTTTTTCGTGTAACTCCGTCAAAAGCAATCAACATCCTTGATGCATGTGTCTTGAGCATTCAAGATGTAGAAGACATCACGGAAGCAGTGGAAGCTGAGAGAAAGTTTGGTGACAACCGAAAAGCCGAAATCAAGCTCCAAGAAATATATTATTCAAGTGATTTAATAACACGAGAGGGGTTATTAGACAAAATTTTACCACCCGCTACGCCACTAAGAAAGAGTATTAAGAAGATGGCACGAGTAATATCTCCCCATGGCCCTCCTTCATCCTATTCATATCGCGTTGTAAACAATTTCAACAACGTATTTTCCCATGAAGGTTCTGATGGAGTGCGTGATGTAAGCTTTGTTTTTTATATAATAAGAATTGTATTATTTATAATTTAATTGAATCAAAAATTAATATATATTTTAAACTGAATAGGAGTGTGTACTGCGCTTTAATATCCAGCACATGTTCTCCTTCTACATGACAAGGCTCTTCGCTTCACACAAATTCTTTGACGGAGAGCCCCAAAAAATAATTATGAATGGACTCAAGAAAGGTCTTAAGCAAACAGTTCGCGACCTGGCCAATTACCAACTGTTAAAGCAGATCTTTTACACCCACTTGATTTTTAAAAGTGACCAATTCCCAGTCAAATTTCTCGATGAAAAAATGAACTCGACTGTACTGTGGCGTGATGGAGTACGATTTCACCAAAGCTTATGGGCCAACGCTCGATTTGTTCCATCTGTATGTTAAATTTCATATAGGTATACTTTAAGTAAATGATCGCAATATTCTTAGGTTCTTAATGACTGTTTTCAGAAAGTAAAAAGTGATGACTATTTGAATGCATTCTCCAATGGAATGGTTGTCGCGACAAACAGTATCTACGGATGGCAACTAAAAGCCAGGAATCGAGAAGACGCTGCTCTGGAAGTCAGTAAAAGTGATAAGGACCCCAAGAAAACCGAGTCCGATGTTGACGGACCTTCAGAGTATTCTACAGACTTCAAGCCATTATATGGCCGAAATGGAATTTTTGATGGTCGCAAAGGAGCATCTTTAATAACGTTTGCCATGAAGATACTCGGCACGGGGAGATTCTTTTCTTACTATGACCATGTATTTGTAGACCATAATGGTTCTGTGGACAGAGAAGCTTTATACGAAAGTGACCCGTGTTTACTTCTGCCAACTGGGACAAAAATTTGTGACGTAGCAAATGGCAAGATGCCTTTCCACATGGGAAGCTTTGAGAAATTGATTGTCGGCGCTAACCATTGGATGCCAGTGTATGTGGGCTACGACCCCGTCTAGTGAGAAGTAATTCAATACGAGTAATATTTTTCAGCCATACAAAATACGAATTATAGTAAACCTGGAAAGCATTTTGTACGAAAACAAAACATCATAAAATTACATGTCTTAATTTTATAAAACGAATCAAAATCGTAAACAAAATAAATAAAATACATGCTAATACATTGCTTATAACATTAGTGTCGGTTAATCTTGCTTTATTGTTTTACTAATCATTATCATTATCAATGTGTTTGTCCACTTATTCATGCGTTTGCCCACTAACTATCGTTGGCCTACTTACTCATGCGTTTGACCCGCCTAACTAAAGCGTTTGCTTACTAACTATTGTTGGCCCACTTAATTCAGGTGTTTGCCCACTTAACTCGTGTTGGCCCGTTTAATTCCTTCGTTTGCCCCCTAACTCATGTTGGTCCGCTTAACTCATGTGTTTGCCCACTAAATCGTGTTGGCCCACTAGACTTATGCGTTTGCCCACTAGCTATTTTGACCCGCTTACAGGGGCCCCACGTGTATGGATTCATGTGGATAATACTATCCCAGCACCGAGAGAGGAGGGACCCATCTCACGGTGTCAGTGTCAAAAGCAAAAGTTATTCTTACCCCCAAAATTACCAAACTGTTTTGAATCGGGCCCATACGAAATTTTTTTTCGAGCTCGCTTCGCTCGCCGTAAATTTGTTTCCTATTTATATTTCAAAATATGAATTTTTGATAATTTTTTACCAGTACAGCAATTCAAAGCAAAATTTTGATAATTCAGCATAAATTACAGCAAATCAATGAATACATGACCTATGGAATATATTGTTAGGCGAAATTTCAATCCAAAAACAAACGATGATGTATCTGCTTTTAAACAGCCATTGAGATTGGGGCCCGAAATTGAGTACTAATCCAGGCTCAGTAAGTTAACGGGTGGCCATTGCCCGTTTACTCATGCGCTTGTCCACCTACTAATGCGTTTGCCCACTTAACTCATGTTAACCCATCTACTCATGCGTTTACCCACTAATTCATGTTAGCCCATTTACTCATGCGTTTACCCATTAACTCATGCTAGCCCACTTAACTCATGCGTTTGCCCACTAACATCTACTAGCCCGCTTAACTCTTGTGTTTGCCCACTAGCTATTGTTGACCCGCTTACTCATGCGTTTGACGGAATGACTCATACTAGCCCAGTTAACTCATGCGTTTGTCTTCTACGTAAATTACCCAAATCAGAATACAATTGACTGTATCTTAGCATTCAACCGTGTGGTTTTTCTGCAATTTTAGCTACGTACAAAATAAAACTTGGACTAAGTTAGACGGCTTTATCTGATCAGTTGTTGTGTTTGCATAATCACTGTCAGATTACTGTCTGCCAAATGACAAATAACGACTTCGAAGCACGATGCATTTAAATTATTCACACTATTTAGATATCATTAGTGAATCATTAAACATAGTATTTAATTTGAGGTTTTTGTGATTCAGTGTTTAGTGTGAGTATAATGCTAATACTAAGAACTTGCATCAGCGCTATAATCAAACTCCATTGCAATTGCTAATTGCTGTTAGGTTGAATTTTGAGATGGAGTTTTTGAGTTTTGGTTTAGTAGTACCGTTTTCTTTACTGAAGACATGCAAACCATTTTATATGAATGATTTACAACCATTAAGTGAAGCATGACTTATAAGTTCATAATGTAAAAATATTGAACGATTTCGTTCCTCAATAAACATGGCCATGAACAGCTAATCAACGACTGAGTCGACAGTCTTCACTGAAACAAAACAAGTTTTGTGTTGCGTTGTGTTGTGTTGTGATTTTAGCGCATAAGTAAACTGGATATTTTTGACAAAACAGATGTTGATATTTAGATATATTAGATCAAAAATTGATTTCAACGATGGCGAATAACTTTAGACCACCTCCTCCGTTTATATTTTATAATCCGTATCCATATTATCATGGTTATAGAACCCCAGAAGAAGTGTATCCCTACCCGGTAGGTCAACACCAGCCTCAACGTAGTCCATATGAGACGAATCCTTACTACCAGTTCGGAACACCAACGCAATTCCATCAGCAAGAATATGGATACCCAAGTCTTGGCATGACATCAATTAATCTTGGGAATCAAGAATCAAGCAGTTTAAATCATCATGCACACCTGGTCAGTCAACAATCTATCCAGCAAGGCCCAATTAATACAAATTTTGATACGAGTTCAGACGAGACCTGCTATCAGCACCAAAAACTCAACATGTCAACCACGAGTCAGACAAGATCAGCAGAAAAAAATTCTCACGAGCCACTCCAGCAAGAAAAAAATCAGCCAGACAAAAAGTTCTTGGATGAAATCGATCAATTAATTAGCTACTATGATGATATTCTTCCAAAAATTAATACGCCAGGTCAAAGTTCACATGTCTTGTCAACATACGAAAACAATTTTGAGACCAACATTATACTTGATTCCGCACTTCACCTGGAAGTAGATACCAAGTGTGAAGGTAAGCAGTCGCTTTTAATCAGCCATGTAATGCAACTTCTGCACATCGCAAAATAAAATTTACCCAATTTGTACAAGTTATTTTTCAATTTTTGTAGACTCAGGACAGATTTTTGTAGAACCAAATCGGACTCCAATTAGCACCTCGACATGGGAAAATGGGAACACATTATCATTGGACTTTCATTCAGAATTGACCCCTCGCCCCGACCGACCACAATCACCATCAATATTAGAGAACAGCTCTAAAATAAGCGTTGACTACACATCAACTCAAAACAATGGTATGTTGATTATTTTATAAATTAGCTATTACTTATAAATAAGATTTCAACAAAATTGTTTTTGTCCCAGCTAACGTTTTATCAAAAGGCGCTGTGGTCCGGGCGGATAAAGAAACAAAGGCTATTGAGTATGTCATGTGGAACACATTAGTAAAGGACAGGAATTTATGGTGCTGCAGGCAATGCCAAAAGAAAATTTATCGAGTTGGTGATTTTGACATGATTTACAAGCACTGGATTCACACGCACTTTATTGAAAGGCCAACGTGTCCAATCTGCACAGCAAGTAAAACGTCATTTATTGAATTGTGGGAACACATGACTTCCTTTCATACCGAAGACATCAATGAACATACGTGTTCAGATTATAACAATATGATAATACGTTCAAAATCCGGAAAGAAAATGGATTATTTCTGTAAAACGTGCAATACAAGATTCGCAAAGCCAGATTTGGTTCTATTACACTGGAAACGTGTCCATAAAAGGAAATTCGTGAGATGTGAGAAATGCGTGAAAGTCTTTCCGAACAACACTTACCTCAAGCATCACATCAGAGAAAAATGCCGAGAATCAATCACCATATGTCCATTAGGGAAATCAACATCATGTACTTGTTTTCTTAGCCTTAATGTATGCCCAACCCTTCCCTCTGAATTGCAAGAAAACCAAACCATCAATGAAACTGTATCCTTAAGAAAGAATCGTAAAACTAAAGCGTGGATCAGGAAAACCGTAGGTTCAAAAAGTTTAATTCAATGCATCGATTGTGCTAAAGTCTTTACTCTCCCTAGAAGCGCAATCAGACACTGGGATCTTACTCATGATGACAACCCCATCAAATGTGAAACATGCAATGTTGAATTTAAAAATCCAGCAACTCTTAAGTCACACGTGTATTCGAATCATAGGACTAAATTCAGTAAGTTTAATTGACAATACATTAAAATTATAACAAAGTACTATAACTAAAATTGTGCTAACAAATGTTAATTTTGTTAATAAAGAATTAGTGGGAACCGACGCTGACAAGTATGCCGAACATATTGCTTTGGAACCAGCCTACAAAAAAAAGTTTATGTGTAAACATTGCGGTCAGAGGTTTGTACGCAGAGCTAGTGCAACTAGACATTATGCAAAGTCTCATAAAAAGCCGTCTAATTAATTACCGTAGGCAAATATTATAGATGGCCTGTGTATTTAAATTATTTAGTTTTAACTACGTATTTCTTTGTAAATAGTAAACCTTCTTGGGTGTTTGTAAATTTCAGAATCAATATTGCTTTGATTGATCAGTTTATTCAGACAAACAGTTGCAATTTAAATTGTTTTATGAGTCTAGA
>JAHZMX010004735.1:0-17806 GCA_027743895.1 Seira musarum
GCGTGTTCCTATCGCAACAGGAAAAAGTTTGAAGCGATTATTATTGTGCAGCTATTTACAACTGATTTAAAGTTATTATGATATATAGCCAGTGACGTTATTTTTTTAGAACTGTGGCTCATTGACTTCTCCCGTCACATTAAAAAAACCAACATGTACATTTTATGGTCTTAGGATATAATTGTTAAGTAGATGATTTCACTTATTAAATGCTTGCCGGTTAAACTTGTCGACATTTAAGCTCGCGACATTGTTTGTTCCACTCGAGTGAGTGTTATGCTGATTTTGCTTGACACTGTTTTGTATCACGAGGGAGTGCAAAATTACTTTTCACGAAATCACGAAATATAAGTTGCCGTAAATCTAAAATAGAAAATACCTATACAAATGTTGAAAACCAATGTAGACATTTTTGCATCTCAAACTGAGCCGCATGTAAGTAGTATAACCACAAACCAAATTACTTTTGTCCTTGGAAATAACTAATCAGTCGTTTAAAATAGCACATATTGTACATTGCAATTAAATATTTATTGATATATATATTTATTTATTATTCTTTTTCTTGCTTTTCAATATACCACAAAACAGGTACGCGTGCTTTGTCAAGGTTTGTTTTTATTATTACTTGATATTCTCTTTTTTCGTGGGTGTACTAACTAATCTTCGCTCAAAATGAAATGAATAGTGCTTTTATTGTAAAATATCTTGCACTTACACTCAGTTTTCGTCCAATGGAAGCGCTTCAATACGTCAAAGCTTTTTTCCACCATAATTGCTTTCAAAGATTCAGTCAAACAACAAAGAAGTAAAAATTGAATCAATCTCACTTCCTTTCTTCTTCCCTGTTAGATTTATCAGTGTATTGGAATGTATATCCTTCTTTGATCTATTCATTTTTATGAAAACTGATTGTGAGTAAAACGGGGCATGGGTAATACGTGCATATTTTGACTACAAATATGTACTTCATTGACGGTCTCCGTTTTGTTTGGAATTCGAGACGAATATGATATTGGCTTTATCGTCATATTTCAAGAATAAAAATTTCTTATTTGAGAAGTTACTAAAGTGAACAAACAGAACACGTCCTCCACAAACTCTAAAAGTTTCCTGTTTTGTTCTTTTGAAAGGAAAGACAAAATTGGTTTAATCACTCCTCGTACCATAACGATTTCTGGTACATTACTTGGGGAAATTGAGATCAACTCAGTCACTCTTACAAAGATGAGGACACGCACTTAAAGTAATCCCTTTTCGTTGAATTCTGCTGACACATTGTTTTCTTGATGTACCAAAGCAAGTTCTGTGTATGATTCCTGTACAGTCAGCAGAAAAACATTTTTGCAGACTCATTAAAATCATGATGCCCGTCTGTTTGAATTCAGTAATGCATCGTGACTGTGACAGAGTATGCTGAGCACTTATGTGTAGTCTAAATAATTTTAGTACCCTCGTGTTGGTCTTTAATGACTTAATTTCCTCTTTTTATGTCCACTTCCATTCCCACATCATTTTTGAGCTGAAAATAGACATTTTTTCTAGAACAGTACTTCGATATTCACCGGCGAAATTCAATATTTCAAAGATTCAATTCAATGATACATTGCACCTGTAAATTAAAAGTAAATTTTCATTTACTGAAGTGGAAGAATTAAGTAGCAGATTTCTTCATATTATTTATTTCTCTGTTATAAAAAATGAGCTGCTAACACTCAAAACTGAAACATCCATCAGCAGTGTGGTTAAAAGAGAATGATATTTTTATTTTTACCAATTTATTACGAGCCTCGTACAATTTTACAGTTATTTTGCTGACGCACCATAAAAATACCGAACTTGTATTCGTTTGACTTAAATTTGAGTTAGACCCAGTAAAATGTATGCATGATCAAATTCCCATGGAAATATGAGCTTTTTTGGTGAAAGGGATAAAGAGCAAAGCACATTTAGCCACATACCGCAATAATAATCAACGCAAAACTCTGCGGCATCTCTAAAAAACGAGACCGACAGACCTGTAGAGCAAATAAAAAATATTTCAGAGTACTGGAGAAGAGATGTGATGTGTGGTCGAGTGTTGTTTTTACAGAATATTTCATTAAAAACGAGGTAGTGAAAACTGTACTCTTTTCGATATCGTTACGAATTTAAATTCTGTCATCTTCATCACATTCCAATAAATCACCTTCAGCAAGTTCGCCATAACCAAGTTGCCTCATTTCTCGAGTGAATTACATGAAACGATTTGGATTACCTACATTAAAAGTCTCAAATTATGATTGCCAATTGTTTTGCTTCATCGTCATCCCAAACAAGTTCACTGTTTGTCCTGTCCCACTCAATAAGCCACTTGACATGTTTCAATTTAGATATAATATGAGAACAAGTCACTTGTCAAATCATCCAGTGTGCTCTTCAAAGAGAGAGAGAGAGTATTATTGTAAAACATGCATTCTTAAGTGTACTCCCAGGTTCGAATTCACATTATTCATCATCGTGCTTAATGATGCTTCTCTTATGCAATACCAAACAAACATCTCGTATGTTTATATATCTCCTCCGTAGGTATTTCATATGTTTCCGGGTGACTGACCTGATTCTGGTTTGGTCTTCTTGAAAATTCATCTTTCTTTTCATTCATTCATCCGTCCTATCCCTTTTTGTTCAAGGTATTCACATACTTCTTCCTCCAGAATATATTCTTTGTGAAGCTGTCGTTGACACTCACCCACATTTCCATTTATTATATGCCTTGTGCTTCTCACTTTTTCCTCCTGAATTCCTGCACGTACGAACGTAATACTTTTTTATTTTATTCAGCTTCCTCCTGGATTACGATGCGTTCAAGCAACCTAAAAGCAACTCATTTTTTTTCTATGAATCAACCTTGTTTTTATTACATTTCTCTTTTTTTCTGTTTGGGGTGTCGCCATCAGGAAAAATAAAAAATGAGTTCAGTTCAGAGCTCTTTCTCTACTCCACATTCACGCACTGTATTCATTACAATGAAAAGTGTGTATTTCCTCAGTCCGTGTTTGTGAAGGGTAATAAAAAGGGGATTTGGATGTTGATGTTGGGATAGGACTCTTTCTTCTCTTTACAGCCAGAGGAGTACCAGTTATTTTAGAAAGGGTAATCCCATTTTTCTCAGTGTTCTAAGCTTCAGCAAATATGACTCTTTCTCCCTTTTTTTTCATCTTCTTCCTTCACAAGCAACCGACCGATCGTGAGTGAGTAAACAGTAGTTGTGCTGCTGCTGTGTATCCCATTTCCTATGTTTTATTCCGTTTTTATTAAATTACAGTGAAGAATCACTTGATACTTCGTTCACTTTGATCCCATCCTATCCATCTAGTAAAGGATATGATCGTATAAAGTCAAACTGTCCTAGTCCTAGATGTTTTTTTTTTATCGTGATGCGATGTTCCATTTGCTTATGTGTTGTGCTGATTAGAATGGACACAAATGCGTAAAATTTCATTAGTCTCGGCACGACGTTTTTTTTCGCTAGAGCCGATGTCAAATTACCGATTTGCGGAGCCAAGTAGGGTTTGAAAAAGTAATCGTATTATGGAATTTTTTCCACCGAGGACGAGACAAGGGACGCTCGACTGAAGGGTGTTTGGTTGGAGTGCTCCTTTTATTACTCAAATAAACATGTTGGAATTATAGCTTCGATTTTTCTCCCGTCTTGGTTCGAAACTATATTTTTACTTATTTATTTATGTACCATGCAAATAGTTCAGTCTAAAACTTGAAATTAAAACCGCAGGCCACTTTTAATCAAATCAAACAGCTAAATCCCGATATGAACTAGAAAAATCAGAATTAGTTCGTTTCGTCTACTACAAACCGTATCTCTTGTGGCCTTTCAAAAGTAGTTTAACTGGAGAAGAATGTGAAGAAAACGAATAAGTTATATGGCTTCATTTTGAATAATAGGATAACCACTCTGAGTCGTTACTATTCCAAAATATAAAAGACAATGTTATTGCGATTCGTCCTTTTCTTAATGTAAGTACAAAAAACTACTTTTAAATATCTGTATTTTGGGTTTTCATTTATTTATACTTTAAAGAAATTGTCGAATAAAATGTTCTGGCTGTGTGAGATACGTAAATGGGGAATTTGATAAACAGATTTTTTATGATCTGGTATAACAGTTCAACACTCCAACCTCTTACGTCATATAAACGTACGCCTCGCCTTGTCATGGTAATCTCAAAGAAAAATTTCTCAAGCGTAGCCACTGCTACTGGTCTGTTTCTTTTAAGAAAGAGCTGCTCTCATTTTTTATCACAGGCAATATGGTTGAAATGAAAGAAACATAAGAATTTCGTTGACCGAAGCGAAAGATTGGGATGGGTCCAGCCCATTGAGCCAAGTTTCTTTTTTGAGAAAGCCTCAAGGAATTTCTTTCGTCCGTTGGTTCGTTCTTTCCACCGACTTTCTCTCCTCTTAATGGGATATTCCATGTCATTTCACCACTTTTCAACGAGTTCCTTTACCCCCTTCATCGTTACTTGCAGAGTTGGTGTGGTGTGTGGCTCAGCTCAGCTCCTTTCGTATCTCCATTTTAACAGGAAATTGCTTGGCCAGCAATCCAACCTGGATCTGGATCTCGTCTAGTTTCATGTCCACTTCAATATTCAAATATAAATGATAGTGTAAAAGCATGCAGAGGGTAGCGAGCGTTATTTCGTTTTCGGCCATCTCATCTCATTTCATCTGAGTTCCTCCATTCAGCTCTATTGCCCACGTATCCAATAAATTGATCACAATGTAATTTGCATCAATGCCTCAAAAGCGACGTTTTCATATGGCGTGACATATACACCTCCACATCCAAATCAAACTCTTTCTTCTAAAAATAGATATGAGATCTGTGCCTAAAACACATTGCAATCCTGATTCCGCAAACAATATAGTCTTTAGTTGATATAAAATAGAGAAAGTAAAAGGGGAAATGTCTCTTCTTTCACTGGTTTTGCTCACTTTTCAATACACTTGAAGAAAACATTTCGTCACGTTTTCACATTCAAATTTACTCTCCACTTGGTGGAGTATTATCTACAAATGTGTATAATGTGTATGTCGTATACCTAGAATATCCTTCACCATTCCATTCTCTTCTATTCTGTTCCTTGTGCTGAAATGAAGGCGAAGCCACAGAAACCGCACCAGACTAGACCACATCCAACGACTCTCACATGACTTTAACTTCATCTCTAAATCATTTCACTGGAATTGTCCCTTTCCCTTTTTTTCTTTTTGGCACAGAATAAAATTAGAATCCAGTCCAGAACGAGGGAAAAAAAGGCACCAAGGAGTAGTTTCATGAATTCAAAACAGGAATTGTGAACAAGGATCGAGTAGTTACTTGGGTTTGTTCAAACAAACCCCACGTGTTGGGCTATAAACATTGGGAACAATACTGAAATTTATATAGCGTCGAATGAAAGTTTAAAATAGTGACATTCCAAATGTGCTAACAAAAATCTTGAGTTAGGTACGCTGGACTAAATAATATCAACTAGTTCATTCAAATTCCTTTTAAATCTGTAATGAAGGTATACATATGAATGAAAGTGAACGCAATGTAAGTAAACAAATTTAAATTCATCAAATGCTTAAAAGCAACATACATAACGTCTTTAACACAAACTAATAATTGTCATTGGTCAAGTACTAATCCGTGTTGAACATACTTACTGATTGTAATTGTATATTTGCATCAATTACACTGTATGCTATGCATGCACTGATCGTAAGTCAAGTTTAGTATTTTTCGCCAAATTAAAAAAAACCCGTGTTTACTTACTTTCTATCTTTTCTTCGATAAAGAAAAAGTTGGGAATTTGCGGTATCAGAAAATATAGAGTTAGCTAAATTAGAAGATGATCTCAATCTCATGAAGTCATGCTCTCAACAGACTTTTGACGTTAAATCCGCAAAAAGTAAAAATATAGCCGGGACGAATAGACACATCGGAGTTTAAGATAAATTTTTTCTCTGTTGGATCCTCTCGTTGCAAAGTAGAACTGCGTTTAACCAACTTTCTTATCACTGAGCACTTGTTCACGGATCCCATTTGCATCTATGAAACTTTCTCTTTCCATATTTCTTCCTAAAATTATACTTCCTCCAGAGAAGAGTACTATAGCACAGTAGCTTCAGCTATGTTTAATTCATCAGGAGGAAATTACATTCTTATTCCTCGTCAAGTTCTCGCTTAAACCATATTTTTGCATGAAAAAGTACAAAGATTTTTTTATCTTCCTTCCATTTCATCCATCAGGGATACCCGGTTTGTCTTGCAATGCTGAGGCATGGCCTGTCAAAAATTTTCCCTCGTTGTCGTCATGAAAGTTATGTTCCAGACCATTATGGATTTTTTCGTTCGTTTTTTTTTCATGAAAAAAAAATCATATAACAAAGCTGTGGAGTTGAGTTCAGCATCTCCATCGCATCATCAACCTCACAGATTTTTTATGGATGGAAATAACAGAGGAAATTTCTAATGAAATGGCAGAGGAGGGAAGGGGAAAGCGGTAATAATCTTTTTTTGCTCGTTCCATTCCTCTCTTCTACTTCTTCACTCACTTCATAGAGCAAGCAATGCGATGCATAATCTTTGTGAAAATGTGTTCATTTTCCTCAGATATAGAATTGAAGTCCATATATTTCTGCTTTCATGGCGTTTCCTTTAAATTTTACATCTCTAATTTCATGCGACGACATGAGTATGATGAAAGCGAATCACATCGCATCACTAGATCCCAAATTTCAAATCGGATATTTTTACCAAAAAAAATACGTACGCTAGGGGTTGCGCAAGCAAAAGCTCCGGACTCTGATTCATGGCCCATTTCAAAGAATATTATGTAGCCTTTAATGTTCTACTCTCATGAAAAAATAATTGCCTAAAACAAGAGGAAAAAGTCCTTTGCAGCAGCGTTTGATGTGAAGTTGATATGATGTGGCCTGGCTCTGCCCGACATGGCGATAATTGACAAGAATAATGATGCAAAAGCACTAACTGTGATACGACTATTTCGCAACTAGAACGTAACAGAACCTGTAATTTTCACAATTTTGCTGGAGGCTCCCATTAATTTTTCATTTTTAACGGAAATTAGTGATACGCTGTCACTCCAATGCTCCACTCATCATTCACTCTGTTTCCCATGAAGCGATCTAGTTTCTCAATGGAAATTTGAAAATTTCCTCACATTTTCTTCTGCAGTAGTGCTGGTCATTACGAACAGGTTTCATTTTATGTTTACGAACAATGGGAAAATGTAAACACACAAGGCTTTTTTTTCTGGAGTGACAGGACTGCACTAAGGACTGAGGTTTAAGCAAACTCCAGAGAAATGAATGCCATGTCAAAAAACATAACGCGTGAAGATAAAAAAGACTCGAACGGAATGCGTTGCGTTTACACAAAAAAGTGGAAAATTTGTTCAAGTTAGGAGGGAAAAAGAACATTTTCTGGTGCAAGCTGACGTCCTCGTTTCGTTCCTCGTCTGTATCCCTCCTCTTCTTCTTTTTCATCTTTGACGTTCTACTTTCATTCCATTTCAGTTCAGGCTAGTCAAACCGAGACATTGTTCTCAGAACAGGGCAGAAGAGGGGGAATAATAGTGTTGTAGTCATCGTCGTTGTATAAAATGCTTTCTTTCTTTCTCTTTTTCTTTCTTTTCCCCGACTCGACTCCAGCAGCACCAGCTTCCCATTTCCAGATTATGTAATGTGAATGCAGCATGTAACTTGTTATTTTGCTAGAGCATTGTAAAAAAAACTGTTCCTGTTCCTACTGCTGCTCCTCATGATGATCATCATTCCTCTGCAGCATTTTCCCTACTTTAGAGTCATTCCAGAGCAGAGTAAAAAAGCTCAAGCTGAAATTCTGGATGCTGCTGGAACTGGAATATCTATCTGAGGCCGTAGATTGCAGACTCGGCTAGACTAGAGACTCTGACTCTGAGAGATTTCTCTTGTTCTCTGAGCACACATTCATGCGAACAAAAAACTTTATGGATATATGCAGCTTCTTTACACAATAACCCGGAGTAAGTTTCCCAGAAAAAAAAAACGTTTTTCTTTTCAAAATATTGTAACCGTACTAGGAAGAGTATGAGGGAGTAGGTAACATACCGGTTTCCTCCTCGTCTGAATTTTTTTTTTTTGCTGTTATTCTCGCGTGCATTAGTATATTCCCTTCGTAGGCTTTCGCAAGGTCTTCATTGTAGCAAAGAACTTGTTATCGTGAGCCATGATCTAGAAAAATGGCACGGCTCACTGGATTGGACTCGAGTTGGATTCTTCCTCCCCCTTTTTTCGTTGATTTTTTTCCACAATATTTTTTTTTGAAGAATGAATGCGGAATATAGTGAGTAGTGACGTACTCACCAGAGACACGTGAGTGAACACGGAGGGAAAAAAAGTGTCAGGATTTTTTAAAGAGAAAACTAGAGGAAGAGTAGTCCCAGTGTATCTGAGATTTTAGTCAGCTTCTAGATTCCAGAGAAAAACTTTTGGAAGGGTTAAAGCCAACCATTGTGGAATATTTTAGCTTTGGAAAAATGCAAGCAATAAAGCAAGTGAAGCGTGAGAAGTAATGGTCGAGTGGGGTTTGTAATGAGCAACGAAAGCCTATAAACTCAGTCCTGAGTTATGGATTCTCCAGGCAAAGTTCCCTTTTCAGTCAGAACAAGCCATTGCACTCAACCCTTTAATTAATGAGAAGTTTGAAGATTTAAATGCCTTTTCAAGAAAAGGAAAAAAAAAACTTTCTTCGTTAGAAGTGATAATGATGATCGTGAACTTTAAGATTTTATTTCAAACTCTTAAAAGTTTTGAAATACAGTATTGATTTTATGCTGAAACAAATTTTCTAGTCAAAGCCTAGGCGAGACACGCACAAATAATACTTTCATTAAGGTTAATGTGGTACCGGCCAAACCATAAAGGAACTATTGTAGTGAAATGCTGAATGAATATAAGAGACTGTTTGCTTCTCCAAGTAAATATTTAAACCCACACTTCTTACTTATTCAGGAAAAATGCGTATATCTCCTCTCCTACGGAATGTAAACGTGTTGGTCTAGATGGAGGGTACAAATTAGCTTGGAATTATTCATGAGAATAATGTCTGTCTATTATAGCATGATGGGGTAGCATGGCCTTTGGTAATGAAGTAACAAGTGCAAGTCTAACAAACCAACCAACAATCTCTGAAGGAAGCGATGATCTCTAGCTAGACACATTTTTAAGGGAACTTTAATGATAACAATTCAAATGGGACTTTTGCGATCCATTCATTCTTTCTCCCAAGGTACTAGGTCAAAGCAAACCACAACCAAAACAATATTGTCTTGTTTGATGGATTGATTGCAAAACTCACTCAGGAAAAGGAAGGATGCTACAATCCTCTCGTGATTGTGATCAACTCCTTTTATGCTCACGTGCAGTGATAAAAAAAGCCCTTACGTAATGCACGCACGCATTGCAAAAGCAGTGAATAAAATAAAATCCTCTCGTCTCCAGACATTTAAAAAAAAGAAGATTTTCCTTAAAAAACGTTTATTAGTCTCTGCTACTTGGAAAGCGTCTTCCTCTTTAGACTTCGCTGGCAGGAATCAATGTGGTTCATTTAAGCCTGGCGAAATAAATAAAAATCTATTAAAAGCTTGCAACACTCTCTTACAATAATTTCCTTTTCTCAGCCTTTTTCTCATCGCACACAATCCATGAGAAAAGCCATGTTTTCTTAAATGCTGAACAAACATTCCGAGTCCATGGAATGGAGAGTGCTACGTACGGTACGTGCGTGCTCACTCACGGGAAGATCTATTCACTATGGAAAAGTTTTAATGCCGCTGAATTGGAAATATCTTTCATATCATCTGAAAAGTATCTGGAGACATATCGTTTCTGGGCATCTTGTTCTTAAGGTATCTTTAATAAAAGTACAAGGGCTTCACATGTTAGATATTTCATAGCATATATCATACCATAGTATTTCGAATTTATGAGATTATGTAAGTATTAAAAAAAACAAGTTTGATTCCAATTTAAGGCGGAAATTCCGAAATGTGGGGAAGCTATATTTTTCCGTTCTAAAACGCATGATAACCCTTATGGGAAAAAATGTAAACGAAAATCTCTGATTATATAACAACGATGCGTTATCTTCTGTCATTTCTCGTAAGAGAAAGAGAAAGCTTTTTAGAAGAACTTCCTGAAAATCGCTTTTTTTACAACATTTCTCCAAAAATGGCAATGGAATAAGAAACTCCAAAGTTTTTTATCCATGCAATCTTCTCAGCATTTGTCTGTTTAGTTAGTACTTCCTTGACTTACTGCAGAACAACTAATTTACAACATTTTTTTCTGGAGAGGAATACAGATCAACATTTTTCCTTGAGTTTATTAGCACGCACTATTTCCCTCACTTCCATGACTTCCTTGTTTTCTTGCTCATTCCATTGTCCATAGTATGATTCCAACTAATTCGTTGAAAGCAATGAAAGGCATGTTGATACGAATTTGGTACGTCTGCTCCATTTTTATCGAACAAAATATTTTCTTGTCCTATGCCTGCCTACTCTTCAGATCCATCCTCAACGGTAAATGAACACTATTGTTCTTTCCATCTCTGAGGAAATATGATGGCACCAAGCCAAACACTTTTTTGTACTATACGATTAACAACAAAAAAACTGCCAACTGCTTCTGTAGCCATTTCATGTCTCCTGTACACCATGGTATGCCTATAGTCGAAGAGCATTGAATGGCGAATGAAATGCCACAAGACAAAAACGTAACAACCGTATTAAAAGGCTAGGGTTAAACTCGCAATCGGAATGAGGGAAGCGAAACTGATAATATGTGGTTCATGAAAAGAGCGGATAGTGTCCAATTGTGGGAACAAACAGTAAACACACCTACACACCATGCAAAACTCATCTACCTTGTAAAGTTCGTTCTCGCCTGTTTTACTTAAGTCTACAGCCCATATAGTACCATTTTTCGAAAGAATGTGCGCATATTAAAGCCTTACGAATTACACAGTCGGCAGCAGAATATCAAAATTCCTACGGATAACATTTTTTTTAGTTCATGTAAATTGCGCTAATTTGACATGAAAGTGATTGAGAGTCACTTTTCCGCTTAGTAGTATTTCAAAGATGTATAGCTGAAGAAGCTTTTTAATTACACACGAAATAATAATATTATATTTTCTATTTCAGGCTAATCGTGCTATTGGTGGCAATAATTGTGGATTATGATTCCGTGACAAAGAAGGAGCCAGAATGCATGTCGTACGTAGTGGAACTCATGGCTGCCATCCTGATCATCTTGACTTCTTCAATCCTCGTAGAGCTCAGTTTGACCATTATATCGCTTCGTGGATCAATTCTCAATGATGCTCCGAGAAAACCTGCTCAATACCTGATTTACGTTCGATTAGGTTTGTACCAGACCAATTCGTTTTCTACGCTAAATCCATTCCAAGTAATGTATTATTATCTAATAAGGAAAAATAAGTAAGTATACGAAAGATGTTTAAGAAACACAAGGCCAACTCTAGAAAAAAAAAAAAGTCTTCTCTGTCTTCTACTAAACACGAATCCAAGTCTGAAGTGAGTGGATATGGCACAAGGACACTTTCTGAGAATCTTCTTTTAAGTAAAACAAAACTTTTTCCATGGAGAAAGTTGGTCGTATACAACATAACAGAAGATTTAATTTGGCAGATGTAGGAACATGCTTATTTTATTTCTTTCCTTTTTGTTCAGATATTTATTTCCGCTTGAAAACCTGTATCTGTGAAGTCAAATAAAATGCGAAAGATATCTAATATCGCTTCCTATGAGTTTCATCGGTTAAGCATTGTTAAACTAAATAGAAAATGCTTTTATTTATGTTCATGAAACCCTTTTTGCTTTTATAAAACACGTTTTAATACTCACGTACCTACGTTGTGCTTGAAAACGTACATTCAAGTGACACAATCTCATATTAAATTTGTGCATTTTTGCGTTCCTTCACAAAGTCCGATTTTCTCATAGATCATAGTAATTTCTAAAGCAAGTTCAAAAATTAAAATTGCTCTAAAGTGCAATCACAGATTTAAGACTTTACATGGTCAAACATGGAACTGTACGAGTTGCTTAAATAAGAATCAGCAAAAAAAAGTATACACCAGTGTCACTTGTAACGTTGTAACACCACTAAACTAACCATAAGTATGCTTACTTCAAAGAAACTCACATTTACTTATTTATTCTCAACGACAAATCGACTACAAAGTCATGTCCTTTTTTTGCAAATAAAAAGTGCTGAATCATTCAATATAAAAATGAGAACTGGCATACCCCTTATTAGTTTTACTGAATTATTTTTTAAAAAACATTTCCAAATGTTTTATGCTGGTGAACGTTCCGCAGAATGTTTTCATCTTACAAAGTTTCGAATATTACAAAACAAACATAGTCAGCGCAAGTTGCCACACAAGACGAAAAAAATACTTATCGTGATAAATTGTTTGAGCGTGTGGTTTGGGGGGAAATCAAGAGAAAGATACTTGTTGAAGCGGAAGGACTTTCTAGACAAATTATAATTTTTTTCTGAAGTCATTCCAGTGATTTATGATGAATTACAATGGTGAAGGCTTCTCGAATAGAATATGAAAATACATTGAGAAAAGATCCTCAAATATAGCCACATAATTCCTTATACTTTACAAACTTGAAATTTAAATAAGATGTCGATCTTCTCTAGTTTTTACGGCCAACCTAATCAATAAAAGAAACTGCGTCGTATATATAGATACTATGTCACTCTGCTCAGGGGAATTTCGGATGAAAGGTGAAAGTTCACATTAATTTTGTTCATTAGTATTTCATAATCCCACACTCTCCATCTTCACTCAGCTTTGTTTTTTTTTCTGGCAAAAGAGATGAAGGAAAAACTAAAAGATTTTTCCCTCGTAGCGATAGTTGCAGGCAGAAGGTGGGATTTGAATCTTGATCTTGCTGCTCTCTCTATCTTTATAAATATATGCTTATAGTATATCATTCCAGATCTTTCCTGTCCATAAAAAATTCTTAGGTTCTAAAGTAAGTATCTACAATGACGAAAGCATAATAATAATATATAGATATGGAGTGAATAGAAAGAGGAAGATGATTCAGCGATGAGAAAGGTAAAGTTTATTTTATTAGCTGGGATAGGACTGAAGAAGTGAAAAAGGAAAGGATGAAGATGGAGACAAGAATTCTTAAGTCGAAAGTTTTTCGTGGATTGGATCTTGTTCTCTACTATAGCTACCTTGAATAACATGCCATACCTTATTCGGGATTGGCTTCAGTTCAGCTAATAAAAAGTAATTAAATCACTGGTGACGTGACGTGCTCGCCTCTGTTGGATATCGTTCCCATTCATCTTTCTCTAGAAATATGTATGCTCACACGCTAGTATTTTTCTCCCCTACCTCCACTCTCTTTTATTCACTGCCTGTCTAATTAACTCTTATCACATCAGAAGGGAGATGGACAAAAGGAAGGAGAAGTGTGGATCGAGTCGACCCAAGTCCGAGAAAATACCTATATTGGAGATTTTTAATGTAAATAAAGTGCTTTATGAGGTTAAGCTTGAGTTTCAAAGGGCACGAGTAAGAATGCAAACTTTAATGTTTTGTATTGAAAACTTCTAAATTCTCTGCTACCACAGAACACAATCAGGACAAGAGAGAGAGAGAGCTTAGGGATGCTAGTGGATGGAAATGGAGAAAAAATTGACATAATGGATTTGTGGCTGAGGTTTCTTTGGTTTGGCTTGGCTGAGCTCTACCTCCATCCAGTCAAGTCGGTTCTTTGAAACGTTTCTTTTAGTCTTGTGCTCGTTTTGTTTTGTTTTTGGGATGAATACATTACCTATTTCCACGTAAGCCAAAATGAAGAAAGTGTTCCGTGTGTTCTCTTTTGTGGTTTGTAATTCTTCTAGAGAAAATCAAAACGAAAGGGAAGGTTCTATAGAAAGCAGTATACTTAAGAAAGAGACTAAAATTAATGATATGATTAAAACATACGAAGAAATCTAAAGGATACCAAAGCAAACTTTTGTTTAAAAAATAAGTATGTATTTGTTATATGCTAATTTACAGTTGCTCTCATTTCCGAGGTTATCTGGTCGGGTTTTTCTATCACTTGGATGAAACAGCATTACATGAGCTGCGATCTTGTCATGATGAAGCAAGTTATGCTAGGTAAGCAAGACATTATTTTCAGTTCAAGTCTTTTTTTGGTTCAATTCAGGATATAATGACATTTTAATACAAATTTATTGACCCGATAGGGTTAGTCATTTGCACATGGTTTGTCCTTCTTTCACTTGTTCATATAATGGAGCATACATATATACTTACTACTACCACAATTCTTCACATTTTCCTTCCAAAAATTGACGACATCACTATCACTGCTCCTCAAAACCTAAGTAAAACCACCCAGAAAAAAATTATCTCATTTGATTTGACAACAACGATGACAACTGACATCTGCTAATGGCACTCTAATTCAAAGTGAACATAAATTAGCTTCGAAGATAAATCGTGAAGAAAATTGTGCACTTCCATTTAAAAAAAATCTCTACTAATGCTTGAAAGCGTCATTAAGTTATTTTACGCATGCAACTTCCTCCCCCATAAAGGAATGGGTGGTTGTGTATCAACGGGAAAACGTTGTTTTCAAGAGACGTATGTATATGTATTTAAAATGCTACTTTAATGACATTAGGAAAACCCCTGATGCCATAATACGAGTGCAAATTGCCGAGCCGGAATGACAGATACATTAAATTTACGATGATGGTCGATAAAAAGCAAACTGATGGGTAAACTGTTTCTTCCTACTGTAGACGTTCGGTTCGACCATAAAACTCAAAGAACTTTTTTAGTAATGATAATGACTCGAAATGTAAGGAAATTGACATGTTGAATTCAGTCTCTTAATTTTGGTGGGGAAAAGCAAAGTGGATTTGCCTTTTCCAAGTGAGAGTAAGAGACGAGAAAAGGATGAGAAAAGACATGATGATTATGATTGCACGCTAACTTTTTCTACTTTCCCCAACAGTTTTCCCTCGCCCTCTGGGATGACTAAAGTAGAGTCGAGTTGAGCTGAGGAATACGAAAAGATTTTAAAAATGTATAAGTATTTGTTAGGGTAAGAATCCTCTAACCATGTGGAATAAAACTGTTCGGTGCTTATGGGAAACGCCGCAAAACGTGTTTCAATGCAAGGCAAAGAATCAAGGAAATTTTCGAGTCGTAAAACAAAGCATACACATTCAAGAAAATTCTTATATGGCTTAATCTGAAGACGAAATGAAAAGATGAGGAGGGTGACTTACTGTATGTTCATGCGACTACAAAAAATTTCTTTTTAATGTTTCTCAAAAAAAACGAAAAGGCGTGAAAATGTTTATTTCTTTAGACGAGCCGGAACCAGAAGAAGTGTAATAAAAATGTGAAGGAGGTATAGGAAACAGCACAATACTGATAATCCCGGTAGGCCATCAAGTCAGACCTTAATCGTTGTGAAGGCACACTGCACTGCACTGCAAAAACATGTTGTTTTCTTGTGTTATGGTTGCAAAACACAAAACCAAGCCAAACTCAACCGCAAAAACAAAAACCTGATGGAATAATATAAACAAAGATGTGTGTTCATTCATTCACGAGTCCCAGAGCGGAATGTAGTGGTGGTGCGATGGCAATGGCGCGAGGCAATAAAACATGAATAAAAATATTCGCAAAAAGAGAAACGTAAAAATAGACAAGGAATTATTTTTCTTGCAGCAATAGCAGCGGATGGGAGAAAAAAAAGTTTTACCAGATTTTTACAAAAGTTCGGTGTTATCGATTAAAATAGAAAAGAAAAATGATGTCGTTTGATAGAATGGATGGAGGATGAGGATGGGTGATGTATGAAATATTTACACATGCTTAAAGCTTGATAAATGTTGACTTCTCCGCTTTTTTATACTACTCTTACAGGAAAGTTATACGGGCTTATCAGGATAGCTGGAACCATCGTTGTCGGCTCCTCTTCTGTTGTATACACAGCAAACAAAATAGGGTAAGTAATTTTTCAAAGGTTGAGTTCAACCTCTGTTTTTTATGGGAAAATCAATATTTAACAGGATTTTTTATCCATCCTCGCTTAAACTCAGCGTTCCCAGACAATGAGATGGGTTGAGTTGGGTGCATGTTACTAGTGGAGATGAGGTACCTACCGCCGCACTTTTGAAAAATTGAGTGAGCGCATATAATAGCTCAATGAATGGAGCGTTTGTCCTGGGGCAATCTGTAATGTAATACGTTTTGGAGACGAGATAGATAATGACGTGGAAGTCTCTGGATGAATGAAGATGAAAATGCCTTCGTACTTGGCTTGGGTTATTCTAAAAAGGACATTACTATTGGGCTGGGATGCGGTGGAATGCATACAAGTTTGAAGTTGACTCAATAAGTCACCAGCTTTTTTTACAGAAACCATACACGAGCATATTTTGTATGGATGAAATGACGAAGGAATTCAAACAGGGTGTGAGGGAGCATATTGTTGCAGAATGTAAAGTGAAAGTGAAGGTACGAAAGTGAATATCATTATTACCAGTTTTCCTCTGGGAGAAAGATGTGCACTGGCATCATTTTCATAACATTATTTTTACATTTACATTTTCCATCTCGTTCTCATGGCCATGATGCAACGTATTATATTCCTTGCCATGAAATCCGAAATTCCAAAGGCATTTTATTCATTCGCGTTAAGCAGTCAAATGAAAGGCATGTCGGTGAGATGTATGCACTTATGCACAATATCACATCTTGTATTCTACTCAAACAATTTGTCCCTTGTCATCTCCATATCATGATTTTACGGCAAGATAGTTTTTTGCGATACGAATAAATTCAGTTTTGGATACAATCCTACATTTTCTGCAGTTGGTAGTTGGTGCGAATGTTGTAAAATCGAACTTTGAATATTTTGTGGCAAGCAATTAAAGTGGAATGGATTCCAATTCAGCAATCAGTTTTTGTAAGATTTGCTTTGTGACACTGCAAACAAGAACATTTTCAACTAATAGTGAGAATATGTATTTATTATTTGAGAACATTTACGAACGCTCACTACCTTTAATCAACATGAGAATAACCTATTGCCGATTCATATATATTTCCAAAGTGCAGGAGGCAATATGAGACATACCAATAAATAAGTAATTAAAATTTTAACGAAAAGCATTTAGTTTTAGAATTAATGATCGTATTTATCACCTTTTCATATCCATTCGGTATAAAAATAAAGCTGTTAAGCAGCGATAACGACGTAGCTGAACAGAGTTAACGGCGAGAGAGCTGTTCTCAGAATACTGTTTTAATATCTGCGAAGTTCCATAGGCTGTCAAAAAAATAGCTCCTTGCACTTGAACCCACGAATTTTGCGAATAAAAAGCATTACATGTTTGAATGACAAGAGCTTGAAGAGACCTGTGGAATGATATGTTACAGTTACACGCCATGTTTCATAAAAAACAATTTAACCGTCCGCGGCCGTTGACGGTTAACGAATTTCAAAAAATAATATTGCAGTTATACTCAGCATTTCAAGGGCTTTCGAAAGAGCTATCGCAACCCATATGTTGCAATGAAAAAAATTTTCAATGGCTTCTTGCCGTTGACGGTTAATAAATTCCGAAATTTTAAAATAACAGTCTTACTCAGTTTTTC
>JAHZMX010004736.1:0-28999 GCA_027743895.1 Seira musarum
GAATTCTAAAGACGTCCCCTGAAAATCGCAAATTTTGGTCCTCCTCATATTTTTGTGACGCACCTTATGTAAATATGTAACCAGAAATGCTTCGTTAATCTTTAGTTGAAATTAATTTGAGTTTTAATCTACAGAGATACTATGTCAATGACGAATTCCACAAACCAGGTGGACCAGTTTTCTTAATGATTGGAGGTGAAGGTGAAGCTACAGATATCTGGATGACCAACGGCGCTTGGATTACATACGCTAAGGAATTAAACGCTTTGTGTTTTCAAGTTGAGCATCGTTTTTACGGAAAATCTCATCCAACTTCGTAAGTTCATCATTTTAAAGAATTAATTTTAAATGGACCATGGTCGTTAATTACCAAAAATCGTCTTTGTCTATTTGTCTTAATGAAGGGACCTTTCTCTCGACAATTTGAAATATCTCAGTAGCCAACAGGCATTGGCTGATCTTGCAACATTTACCGTGGCTATGCAAGATGCTTACAACTTAACGGTATAATTGATTCAAAACTACATAATTTATATAATATAATAAGGAAAGTTATAAATGTAAGAAATGCTTGTAAATCGGTTAGGACAATAAATGGGTAGCTTTCGGTGGTTCATATCCTGGAAGTTTAGCTGCATGGTACAGGTATGGTTTGTCAAGATTTTTTTTACTTTAAAATAATAGTTTTTCATAATGTTTTAGATTTTCTAATTTTGGAATACTACGTGGTTTACAGGCTAAAATATCCTCATCTCGTGTACGCTTCAGTTTCAACCTCTGCTCCTTTGTTAGCCCAGTTGAATTTCGTTGGTAAGAAAGAGTTGTGATTTATTTGATGCTTTAATTTTTTCTGCAAGAAATATACAAGAATTGCTGTTCACAGATTACTTAGGGGTGGTTCGAGACTCAATTGCGGTGACAAATCCTCAATGCAACGAAGAAATTAAAAAAGCATTCCACAACACAGAGGGTTTGCTCCGTCGCCGCACAGGCTGGTGGATGATCCGCAAGAATTTCAAGTTCGTATTTATTTATAATTAGACTTAAGTTCCCCTCAACTAATTTTATTTTTTATTTTTTTTTGTTTTATATTAATTTAATGCGCATTTTTAGACTATGTGATGATTTCGATGGATCAAACCAAAAGGATGTTGCCTCTTTATTTGAGACGCTTGCTGGAAATTTCATGGATATTGTACAATACAACGAAGACAATCGAGCATTTGAGGGTTCAAAAACTGCAAATGTCACAATAAGCACTCTTTGTGATATTATGACTACTAACATTTCAGAAGTGACCTCATTCGAGCGTCTTGGACAAGTAAATGATTTGATGATGAAAGTCACTGATAAAAACTGCACGGACTTTAAGTACATAAAATCAGTCAAGGATATGCAGCAGACAAGTTGGGACAGCCCCGCTGCGGATGGAGAAAGACAATGTAAAGAAATGACTCATTATTACTCAAAACTATACGGGTTTCCTACTTATCAAAATCTATGTTTTTTGCATTTAATGCTCACTTTGAATCTTTCAGGGACTTATCAAACTTGTAATGAATTTGGTTTCTTTCAATCATCCGACTTGAAAGAACAACCTTTCGGAAATAAATTCCCGGTTGATTATTCCGTCAGATTGTGTCGAGATGTCTACAGCCAAATGTAAAATTCTATACAGAAAAACTTATTGACGAGAACTACTTTCAAAACTTTCTTTCTATTTAATCTTTAGCTATGACCAGCAATTTATTGATAATGCCATAAGGGCAACCAATACCGTGTATGGAGCACTTGACATTCAGGTTACTCGCGTAATTTTTGTCAACGGCTCAATCGATCCCTGGCACAAACTCGGAATTACTTCTCAGAATCAGACTAGCTCTGAAAATGTTGTAATTTTTATAAACGGTAATAAACCTAAAATTTTGCCATGCATTTAAAAAGAAGGAACATATAATTACTTTTCATTTTAAATCAGGTACCGCACATTGTGCAAATATGTATCCTGACGCTCCAAGTGACATACCAGCACTTAAATCTGCACGTCATGAAATCTTGCAGCAACTAACTACCTGGCTGAAGTAAGCTGATACCTGAATCTTTATAATTTTCCAATGCAATTTATGCCAATGCGAAGTCGGTTGAATGTATAGCTCAATGAATTAATTGAATATTATGATTGTCAGTGGAAAAGTGTAAAATGAAAGTGCAAGTTTTTTTGTTACTGTTTTATTTGTCAATTTTTCTTCATTTGCAATAAAAATATTTATTGAATTATTATTAAATAAAATTCAAGAAATACGATGAATTTTCATTCAAATGTCCAGGTCGTGATTTAGCATTTATTTAAAGCTTCTAACACAGTCGGATCAAGATAATGCTTTGCCGCGAGCTCTACGCCAGTGGAGTCAGAATAAATGAAATTAAGGAGAGCTTTGGAAGCAGCCTTGAACTCCATAATGTGAGTAAAGTCCTTGCATTTGGCACAATACACTCGGCATAAGTTATCCATCAATTGAAGGAAAGCAAGTTTACCCTGATCTTCCTTCTTTTGCATGCTTGCAACGAATTTGTCCATCAACATCTTGTCATCAGACTTATCTTCCTTCTCAGTTTCCTTCTTTACTGGAGCTTCCTCCTGAGCTGAAACATCTCTCTTCGCCCGGAAAGTTGTGCCAGCAACCATGACATTGTCAGAGCCAAAGATCCTTTCAAAGTAATCCCTAACAGCATGGAAAATATTTTTGATCCATCCAATGGGGTTCCATGATCCATCGGGATTAGTGTATGTTTCTGTGTGAAAAAATGGAGAGTCGTCTCTGGGTTTAGGCTTGAGGGTAGCAGCTTTCGTTGTTGATTCTCCTAAAAACTATGACGGAGAAACATATTATCATGATTTATATTTCCCCATCACGAAAAACAAAAGTGTAATGTTACAATAATCAAATCTTAAAGCATATAAAAACCTCGTCGCTTTCACTATCATCAAAAGCTATCATCATTTTCATTGGTTCGACTGTGGTTGATTGTGATACCTAATAAATGTGACAAATGAATTAAAACAATGGGTGATTAGGCTGCCATTAAGAAAAAACTTTCCATGACGTAAGCAAGCAGAGATTGATCTGAGGTAATGAAACTAAAACTGACCTTATCGGAGTCCTTTGGGGTAGGGGTCGTGGTTGGAGTAACCTCGGGATCTTTCTGAATCTCTTCCTTATCCTTTTTCACTTCCTCAGGCGTAAAAAACCCTCTGATTTTAATGAATGGGGTAAGGAAAGAATGGAAATAGGATTGCTGGGGTTCATCATCCTCCGCACTTTTGTCATGTGCGGCGCATGAAGAAAGGCTAGTTAGAATTTTGCCAAATTTAGGGGAACGTTCAGGGGCAGGATTGGTTTTTGACACAAGTTTTGCAATGTATTTGCTGATTTGGGTCAATTGGTCTTTAGGGACAGCAGGGCATTTTGCCTTCAGAAATTGCATTGAATGACCGGCAAAGAGCTTCAGTTCTCCCGTGGTAAGGTTCAAGGGGGCAATATGGGCAGGAAGGTGGGCAGAGTGAATATTGTATAATTCTTGGACATCCTTTCCACCTAAGATTATAAGTAATGCATTTAATTTCAAGTGCAGAAGAGAAATGAATGTGTGAATTTAAATTAAACCCACCTTCACGCGGCAAATATACCGCAAGAGAAGCTGCCACTTGCAGCAGGAAAATGGATACGCAAATTTTCATGGTTTAATTGTAATTATTTCTTTAAAAAATAAAAAAAAAATATTTTAATTTTTATATTAAAGTTAGAATCCAACAGCTAGAGAAAAATAATGTGAAGTGGATATAGAGTATTGAATTAAAGTTCTAGAAAACTGAATGTAGAGAGATGGGTAATATAAAAATGAATAGCTTTTTACACTTTAGACAATGCTTATTGAAATGGTTTTGTTTTGAGTCAGTGTGCAGTAGCGGGTTGCTTTTCAAACCCTCTGAATTTAATGGGGTGTATTATAGTTTATGGTTCCAGGAATGAAAATGATTATGAGAAACAATAATTTTATATTCACCTATACTCGTCACCTCGAACCCGAATCCCGACGATGCATAAAAGTAGAATATAATTTTCTTCAATGTAGATGGGAATTGGGAATACGAAATGCGAGAAAATTTAATAATCACGCAATAAAAAACGAAATGACTTGATTGTCCCTACTTTCAATACAAAATTTTACATTAGGAACTGAATGACATAGAATAAACAAAGTTGAAAATATATACTAAGACTAAGCGATTTATCCACCTTCATCAATTTTATTTTTGTTTCGTGACATTTTGTTTTAATGCTTGCTTAGAATTGCAGAAAGTATGACAAAATAATTATTATGACTGACTCATTGGCGTTTCACTTTTGTCCTTCAAAATATTTTAGAGGGCATTGTTTTGAACTATTTTATATGGTATTAATTGCTATATTATAATATAATGACTCAACTTGTGAAACATAACTGACTTCTCAATCGATTCCTTTTTTAGAATTTTATACGATTTTATCTTGAAAAGAGATTAATCTAGTTTAAGTTTCAAAACATAAGCCACTAAATGTTTCTCGAATCGATGCTTTAAACTTTATTTTAATTACATAATCCGCTTTACAAAAAATGTATCAAACCTCAACCCCGCCCTGTATTGGGAAATGCTTATGCCGTTTGCCGTTGGAGTCAATAAAGTTGAGCAGGGATTTTAAAAAAGGAAGGGGAGAAAAGAAAGCTAAAAATATATGTGAAATGCTAATTGATGAAAATCTGTCATTCTGATTCAAATGAAAGGAATTTTTTACTTTAGGAATAAATTGACTGAAGCATGTATTTTGTAAAATAAAAGTCTATTTTATTCGCATCCTTTTTGAAAGGAATTTTAGAAAATAGGTAAGTATTATGTACTTCAGCGGATAGTTTCAATAATTGCCTGTGGATCCATCGAAGATGCAAAGTTTAATTGCATTACATAAACGATAGAAATATGGATGAAAAGGATTTGGAAGAGTGCCTTGCGAATTTCTTTGTTTCCTTTTTCAACGTTATTGTGTGCTATAACTTAACCGTTTCGTTTCTGTCGCCACTTTTTAATCTTAGGTTTCATAATTTGTTTCTTTGGTCGGGCCGCACCAAGGAATTGGATGTGTTCTTTTATAACTTGAATAGCTCAATTATCAAGTTGATATAAGGCAGAAATGAATGATATGATAAAGATGAACGATAAGAAGTGATCTATGATCCATCCATGGCATCCATACAAAATGCATATGAAGTGAAATCAGATCATCCATCTCCCCCAATGCGTGTGATGCAACACGATGTACGATCAAAGTTTCATCATGGAAATACAGTCAGAAAAAAAACAACTCAGATAGGACTTAGTTTTGAGTTGGGCTTGTGATGTTTTCTTTCTACAAACCTGGATAATTGAATTGGATTGAGGGGTGATTGATAATTGACAATCTTATAAAGCTGGAATATCACACACACGTAAAACTCTATTTGACATTTATACTCCTCATCCTTCCTCATCAAGGCCTATTAAAAGAAAATTGTTTGAGGAATTATTGGTTAGAGAAATCACAAACATTTAAAAGTTTGAGAATGTGTGCCGCAAAATCAATTTTAGTATACGGAGGCAAAGGAGCGTTGGGTGCTCATTTGGTTCAGTTCTTTAAAACTCAAGGTTTTCGAGTGGGCAACATTGACTTTGTTGAAAATGAAGTTGCGGATTACAATGTTTTAATACCCAAAGATCTCAGTTCTTTGGAGGAGCAGGTAAGAAATATATCAAAAACCATTTTGTCTGTACATGATGAGGAGTAAGGAGAAAGTATTTTTTATAGGATTTGCACTTTTTTGGTAATTTTTGCAGGGCGAGTTCATTAAGAAAGCTATTCCTGAAGGAACAAAGTTAGATGCGATCTTATGCGTGGCTGGAGGATGGGCAGGTACTTTTATTTACTTTGGGCTGATTTAATTGTAAATAGTGACAATAATAATTTTAAAAAATCGCGTATTCCAAAACCCCATTTTCAGGAGGAAGCGCTGCGTCAAAGGACTTCTTGAAAAACTCGAATCTGATGTTGCAGCAAAGTTTATGGACGTCAATTATTGCGAGCAATTTGGCAGCTAAGGTCTATATTTTCATTTTCAACAGTTATTACAAATTGCGAAATTATGTTCATTCTGTTATAAAAGTAAGCTTACTTGATTCATGTATTTTTAATAGTTGTTGAAGGAGGAAGGCGGAACTTTGGTTCTAACAGGTTCGATATTTCAATTAATACTTTCACAAAGTACAGTGATTTATAACATAACAGCTAATTTTTTAAACAGGTGCTCAACCGGCTTTAAAAGCAACTCCTGGAATGATTGGCTACGGTGTGGCGAAGGTAAATACACATGTAATTTAAAAGTTTATGTCAGAAAGTTGACAAAATGATCACATATTTATGGTTTTTAAGAAGTGGCCATTAATTTTTAAATATAAAATATCTGATCTAGGCTGCTGTACATCACCTCACAAAATCTGTTGGTAGCGAAAAGGGGGGCTTACCAAAAGGCAGTAAAGCTCTCGCAATTTTGCCAGTGACTCTTGACACTCCAATGAATCGAAAGTTTATGACTCCTGACGAAACCTGGACACCTTTGGACGATGTTGCAAAGTAGGGAAATCTAAATATAATGTCACTCTGCTAATTACGATGTGAAAATAAATTTATGTTATGACATTCACTTAATTTTAGAATTCTACATGGATGGATCACAACTCCCAACTCGCCTCCAAGTGGAGCTCTTGTGCAATTAATCACAAAGGGAGGCAAAACGGAAACTGTAATTGAGTAATCCTAATCTTGAAAAATTAAAATTCTCAATCTTACATCCTCGTAGTCTGGACTGGATTTAAGGGGCCAAATAATCAATTCTCTAGTTACATAAAGACAAAAGTTGATATTACGATGTTATATTCCATAATTTGTGCTTTCAAATTCATTTTATTTTTATCCTGCTAATATTGAAAATTCCAACAATAAAATAATATTATACATTCAGAATTAATAAAAACCATAAAAAACCTTCATAATAATAAATAAAATTGGCTATCTAGAAATTTTTAGATTTGAAAGAAGCTGACTTATGCAACAGAAAGGAAGGTAAAGGCTTCTTCTGGAGGAAGTACAAAAAGAACATTTTATTAATCATCAGTCATAAATAAATATTAAGATTATTAAGTTTTTAAGCCTTTGTACAAACACACATTTTCAATTCAAAAAACATGCAACAAATACAGTTCAGTTTGTATTTACAGTTACAAATATTATTGAATTAATTAATGAGACGTAACAATGAAAAGAAATTATTTCGAAAAAAGTATAAAGACTTTGAAATCTTCATTCTTCATATCATATTAAATATTTAAATTATGAATACTATCATATACACAATAAGAAATAAAACATCAAGGTCGTCCTTGTGGAATTACGAATGACAAATCATCGCCTAGTTCACCCCAAGCCACCCTGTTGGTTTGAAAAACAATGTTCCAAATGATGAGCCCTAAAGCCCAGACTATAGCTCCAAGCGCTGATCTTATCACATCTGAAAGATGAAATAATTTAAATAAATAAATTAATCAAAAAGTTACAAAATGAAAAGGAAGTAGATGGAAAAATTTGTATTTTGCGGATCTAATAAGAAACGCTTTACATTTCTTAATTTCCTGTTGTTCTGGATAGGGTGGGGTTCGAAAAGCCTCTTTATAAAACCATATAGCATTGATTGCCCAGATGAAAGGAAGGAAAGCGAATCCGGCTGCAAATTAAAAATTAAAGCATTTCACAGATACGGTTTTAATGTTTCACCTTTAATGACACAATAACCATTTAATAAAACATTCACATTTTCCCTTCACTTACTGTAAAAGTAACGGCGACAGTAATACAGTTTCCTGTCATTCTTTTGCTTGGCTAAATTCATTATGAAAAGTACTGAAATGTCAATTTTTGGCAATAATCAAGGTAAAACTGTCATGTGTGACCTCAACACAAAGAATTCCCACAAAACACAAAATCTCCTGAATCTGAAGTGTCATAAATGCTCTTCCATCGTTTTAAGTGTTGACTTGTTTAGTAAATTCCACTCAGATGCTATGATTAATTTTTTTGACATTTAATTGGTAAGGATGACTTCAAAGATCGTGATCTCAGCATTTACTCAGCTGACTTACCATTGAGTCACCTGTTAAAACTTATTCCATGAAAAATTATTATAGGAGGACAAGCAAAGAGCCCCATTCTTTACGCCGGCAAATGTAACCCTTTCTCTTCACATTCACAGCACTCTTCTCTGTTCATCAAATATGTTTTTTGTCGTTTTGTAGATGCACGTGCAAAGATTTTACTTTCTGAGGAAATAGAAATTGTAATTCAAAAACTTAATGATTTCCTGTTAAAATTTCCTATTGTTCATAGTCATGTCAGGGTCAGCAGTGGATCCTGTCGATGATCTGATAGGATCCGGAACGGAAGAAGCTGTGTATAACAAAGCTTATCAAGAAGGCTTCAAAGACGGTTTAAACGAAGGTAACGAGGAAGGGTGGACAGCTGGATTAAGTACTGGAGCAGACATCGGTTTCGAACTTGGACGATATAAAGGTTTTGCATTAGCTGCACGCGAAGAACTTTTGGCAACTGACAAAAGTGGTTCAACTTCCGAAGACGGTGAAAGCTCTACAACAGGAAAGAACGTCAAATTGTGTGATAAAATTATTAAACTAGTTGATGAATTCAAGTTGGAAAATGTGACAAGTATTCATGACTCGTGCTCTCAAGTTCGGCATCAGTATAATTTGCTCAAAAGCTCGTTAGGATTCACACAGGAATCCGAAGGAAAAGAGACGATTTCTGGACAAAAATATTCCTTTTAGTAAATGTATCATGATGGAAAACTTATCAAATGATTTTAGTGTAAAAATTAATTTTACTGGACCTACGGCTGTCACATCAAAATCAGCGAATATGTCGGCGGCGTTGATTCGTATTGGAAGATTTTTAGAACCAGCTTTGAATTTTCTAAACTGTCATTTCGCTGACTACTATTTAAAATCTTATTGGGATCATTACCTTCCTAATAAATTACGACGAGACTTGGAGTCTAAATCTTTGGATGAAGTAAAATCTTGCATAAATGGTCTTGTTAATAACGAATGGAAAAATTACTCGCATATTTGCAAAGGAGAAGTCGTTCCTGATTTTAACCAAGTTTCCTCGTTGGAGGAGCTTGTGGCCTCTGTTGGAATGATGAAACTATCTGAGCAGAATCTGTGTACAGATTACGAATCGCTGCAAAGAAATCGTTCATTTTTTAAGGAAAGGTTCCCTAAATTATTTGTGGACCTAGAGTTTGATAACTTTATGTCTTCCAAGAAAATGCACGAAGTGCTTCAGTTTAGTGAATTTATTGCCTGCGCTTGTGATGGAATAAAAATTGAAAAGGCTGAAGTTGTAGAGCAAAATATGAAAAATGGACCCATTCGGAATGTAGTTGATGTTGGGAGTGGGAAGGGGTACCTGAGTTCGTTTCTTTCAATGTATTACGACCTCAAGGTCTTGGCAATCGATGCTTCCGCGAGTAACACCGAAGGATGCGACAAGCGAACTGCGAAGCTTGATGTAAGTGATAAAATGGATGAAATATTATCATTTCAGAAAAAAAACTTTCTTGTCACTTTCCATAATTGCATTTGAATTAAATTAGAAATACTGGCCCCAGTTGGTGCGACGTGCGAAAGAGCGAAGGGACACAGGAACAGTCACCAATCATGGAAAAAATTGGAGAAAAAAACTTGCAAAGATGGGATCATCTCTAGAAGAATATCAAAAGTCATTACAGGAACAAGTCAAATGCACTGAAGGTAATTTAAAATCAGTAACGGAAATGATAACAACAAAGACTGATCTCCAAGGTTTGGTCGATTCCAATTTTGGAGAAAACTTGGACCCGAAGGGGCAAAATAAGATTTTGTCAAACGACAATCTTTATTACGGAATCGTGGGGCTTCACACGTGTGGAAATCTTGGAGCAAATATTCTTAAATTATTTCTGCATAACGAGAGGGCCCAGTTTGTTTGTGTCGTTCCTTGCTGCTATAATTTACTTCGAGAAGATGAGTCGCTCTATCCTGAAACCGTTTTCTACGGTACAAAGTTTAGCTTCAAAGACGAGAAAAGTGGCCCATGGCCGGATGGCAGTATTGGCTTTCCATTAAGTAAGACATTGAGCAATTATGATGGAAAGGTGTATGTAGTGGGGCGAAATGCGAGGATGTTGTCAGCCTATTCATTGCCAAGAATGGTGAAGAGTGAAGGGGTAAAAAATAAGATAGGATTTTTGTAATAGTTTTAATATTAAGCCATGTTTGAGTTTGGGATTGAGAAATTTTACATTTTAAATCTTTTTAGGGACTGACAATGCCACCAGTCCTTCAATATAGAGCACTTCTACAGGTGTTTCTTAAACGGCACGGGTTGCTACCTGACAATGACAATGATGATTTTCAAGTAGGACGAATGAGAAAAAAATGTTCCAGCTTTAGAGACTACGTGACATTTGCCTTGGAAAAATTGCGTATCAAGCCTAAGGATTCAATACTAGTAGCAAAACGTTAAACAAATCAGTCATGAAAGTTATGATGTGATTTATCCTTCCACATTTTACGTTCATTTCTTGTTTTCTTTTAGAATAACGGAAGTATTGAAGAAATTGAATCAACTTATGGTACTCAGGACGCTCTTGACAAATTCGAGAAGTATTATTTACTCCGAACCTTATTTGCTTCAACTATTGAAGACCTTATACTACTCGATCGCCTTGTGTTTCTGCTAGAACAGGTAGCACTACATAGCCCCCGATAATTGATTATACTTTTGGACCTGTTAAAGAAGTTTTTTTTTTGTATTTTTCTAGACCTCTATTGAAGACGCTTACGTGGTTCAACTCTTTGATCCAGCCCTTTCACCCAGATCGCACGCAATTGTAGCTGTTAAAAGATGATATTTATTGATAAGGTTTATATTATTATTTGTACTTTTATAGAAGTTCCTAAATAAAAGCCATTGATTTTAGTTATATACATTTTTGAATTATCAGACATAGAATACATTATTTCTTATTGATAATATAAGGGTCAGTGTTGCATACTTTCCTCGCCCTTCAAATAACGTAGGTTTAAAAGCCTCAAACACATCTTTCCAATAGGTTTTATGTGAAGAAAAATGGCTAGACTCTTTATCGTGCTCATGTCCAAAGGCATAACTACTCACCCGACCCCATTACTGTTTGAGATCCTGACGATAAGATTTTGACGAAAAACATGACAAAAATGTGAATGAATTTCTTTATAAGTACGTGTTGTCAAACATGCTTGCCTCGTACGATAGTCAATGAAGAAAAATATGTAACTGGACAGCTAGAGTAAGTTTATGAAATCGAAAACATTTTGTCCAAGCAAGCCGCACCATTAAAAAATTGCAGCGCATTTCAATTCGTTAAGGTGGTAGTAAATATTCCCGATTGACGTTTACTCAACAGTTTAGCTTTAACTGCGTCTGACGCAGCATTGCTTTCTCTCTGCGAAAACGTAACGAGTGTGTGTCAAGTCAAGAAACTTTCACATTCATTTTTGCCAAAACGTTGTGTCCATAAGTTGCGTGTAGTTTACTTTTTTATTGAGCAAATACATAATGCAAAATGATGATGACAATGATAACAAATGCACTCTTTCAGAATTATCGCCAACTGGAACTGAACAAGCCATTCGCTCCCCTCCTTTTATACTGTTTGAATTTCAATTTTTGACCAGTACAAATGCAGTTACGAATATCGATGGAAGTGACAGTGAGGCAATCGCAAAAAGTCAAACACAATCTCATGCACAATAAAATATTTAAAATGTGGTAGAGTTTGTTTTGTCCCAAAAAAATGTCATTTTTTAAAAAAATTATCTAACTCACCACTTCGCTTTCCCCTATGATTGTTTAATGTTCATTTTCAGCACTCATACATAGCTTTATTTATTGTAGATAGGACAGTATGCTGGATAAAATTTTAAAAAAAATTGAAACTGGTCAGAAAAAACGTAGGTGTATATTTTCTCCATTTCATTTTTTTTTGTTTTGCTGAGTTGTGTCTGCATATTATTTAATTTTGGCTTATTTTAATGATAAAAAAGAAGCAGGTCAGAAGGTAAAATCGTAGGAGTAATGTAATATCAATCTTTGACTACTCAGATAATGATATGTAGGACAAACTTTGCAACAATAAAAGATGTTGAAAGATGAACAACGCTTAAAGTAATGAGTTCCATACATCATTAAAAGGATTTAGCTTAAAAGTGAAAAATGATTTTTTGCGTTTCGTCTGAAGACATAAGTGTATATTATATCCTTAATATGGCACTAATTGTAAATATTTATATTCGTCAAGTGGAACACCTTTGGTGCTTATACATTGAACTCGAGTTTGCCACTTTCTAAAATTACTTCTTCTTCCGAATATTCCGAAAATTTGAAGTAGAACAACCATCTGCACCTGAGATGTTTTACTGCGAATTGTAGGAAATTGTCTTTTTTTAATATTCTGAATTCTGATACCCATCCCACTCCTAATATTACTTTAAGTGCCACCTTACCCGTTATTGACGTTATATGCTCTTCATTTATTCATGCAATATTCCCTGTCGATGGAAGTAAAAACGGCTGTGGATAAAGACATAGAAAATAACATATACTTTTATTCCAATTTTGAGGGGAAATTAAAAATTTAACGTGATAAAAGTGGCGTGAGTATTCAATAATTTTTTTTCTATCCTTGCATGCAAATATTCACATTTATATGAAATCCTTTGTCTTATTCTTAGTTGCTCGTGCATTTCATTATATAGCATAAATAAACTCACAAATCAAAAGGTATGATACAATGAAGCATTTTCGCCATAATCGATAGCATTTTAAAACGCATAAAAATTGTTTGGTAAAGATTCAGACTTCTCAACCTCAACATCTCTTTTCATTGTTTTTTAGCGTATTGTTTGTGTGCACAGTAAAACGATGTTGATGATGATGCTTGAGCATGAATGAATCTCAACTGCAACAATGTAGTATATATACATTATTATCATTTTGATAGTTCATGTTGTCCGTAAAGTGTTTTGGCAAGCCGTGCATGCCCAAACCAAAACCAACGACATGACTATGACCATACCAAAGCATCTTTGGCAATTCAAAAGACGTGCTATTTTACATCTACCTGCAATTATGTGCGGCGAAAACATAGTAAGATTTTCTTATGAATTTTTTGACAGAACTATAATGTAGGCATTGCATTAAGAATGATTGCAGTCAAATGTTACGCAATGTTTCGCAAGTACCTCGGCCCACATAAGTACATCTATGTTGCATCAACATCAACAACAATATGTCTGGTTTTCCTCGTTTTTTATTATTAAAATACATCTCTTGGTAGATTTTACCTAGCCATGCGCATGTGAATCGCATCTGATCTTGAAAAATAATCGAGAATTATTCCCATCTTTAACTTAAACCTTTTTTCTTTAAACGCACAGTAATTTTCGTAGAATAGTAATTTTTGGAGCACACATTCTCACTAAAAATTGTGTTGTCTTTTTCAGTAAATTAAAATAAAAAAGAAGCGGTTCCACAAAATTAATTTTTGCGCTTAGATTGTCCATTGTCCATCGAAAAAGTAAATGTCATACACTGCGGCAGAAAGAAGCTCGTATACTCGTGAAATTAATTTTTTCTCTGTCCCGCAAACAAACTAAAGAGACCAGACTTCTTGAAGACATCACCTTGTAGATTGGAAGCCACTGATTAAAGAAAAATGTAAGATAATTTTTTAATGTCTCAAAATGTCATTCTTGCTAGCAGGCCATGTCATGTCATACATATTTTACCTGAACAATTTTCATTACCTTTATAGGCTAACCTACATAGTCGCTGTAATTTGGATTGTGGCCATTATCTACTTTTTCAACATCATTCGAAGAATGTGTCTTGACCTGCTCGTGAGACCAGCTTAAATCGGGGAAAAAATGTCAATTCGACAGAGGGGAACAAATGTTAGACGCTGGAAATATCGGAGGCATAGATTTTTATCGTCCTCGCTACCCTTACCCTCTTCAACTACTTCCACTGCCATTTCATAAATGTCAAGAAAATGTACGATAGGTATCATTCATATGACTTTCCTGTCCACTCCTAAATACTTCCAGGCCAGGAAGAGACAATCCATTTCATTTCAATCCAAACCGGCCGGTGGTCTTTTTTCTTCTTTCAAAGTGCAATAATATTGTAAATGGACATGTACTGGACTTATGGAATGGGAGCCTTCCTCCGAAACTCATGTTTTCCACATGCAAAGACGAAATTAAGGACGAAGAAAATATTGTCGGAAGCAGGGAACCAAGGGCAATGCGTATGTACGGAACTATTATATTTACGTCGTCCCCTCACTTCTAAAAAAATACCAATACACCAACATCATGCATTCTGGAGTAAAATTAGGTGAAAATAACGAAAATTGCAGAGCACTTCTTAGCAAATACATAGGTCTTGACAGTTAATGCTTAGTTATGCTCTATGTGTACCTATCAATTTAGATATTATTGGCGAGGTTGTGAAAAAAGTGTTTTATTGAGATTAGGATTTATTCATTATTCATTATTGAAAGCCTATAATTTTAAGAATGTGTACTTTAAGAAGAGGCACGGGAAAGGGAAAATTCTAAAATTGCTTGTCAGAATCATTATTATGTGAGCATGTTATGCAACTTTAGGCACCAACGCATATTTTTTGCAATTTTCCGCCCTGTGCTCGTTTGCTGTGAAATTACTTTATTCGTATGTACTTTTCCTTGTCCAGACCAAAACCTTATTAATATACCAGCATGAGTGCATAACTTTACATAACGTGTTTACATTGAGATGAAAGTGCTATAGCAAAGTATAAGCCGACATTTTCCTTAAGTGATTCAACTAGCTTCATTAAAGATTACAAATGAAATTGCTCAAAATATTTCTTTTTAATTTTATCCTGACACTTGCCCTTGACAAGCAATTTTAATTTAGAAGAATTACATGAAGTCGACTTTTTGTGAATGCGTCTATTGAACAATTGTAAGTATGAATGGAGTCTTTCATAACAATATACTTAGGTATTCATTTTACTTGCAATAGGCACGACATGATACTTTATTTTGTAAAGATATAAACATTTAAATTCTAGTTTTAAAATCAGTCCAATAAAGTAAATTGGTTGAAGAAGAACGTATTTATACTTTTCAGCATGTGCATTATGGAACTTTGCCCAACTTTGGAACTCTTGCAACTGCATTGCATGGCTTATGACGCACAGTATTTATACAGTAAAGACGTTTCAGTAGTGTAATAATGCAATATGCAGCATAGAAAAAGTTAAAGCATGCAAGTTATGTCTCAAAAGGTCATAAATCTTAATTCTGCTAAAACGGTTAAGCAAATAATCATATTTAATTAGAACTTCCCGGTTAGAAAAGTGAACAAGAATGAATAATCCAGAACTCAAATTCCTAATCGACAAAATCATAATTTATTCCATTACGTTTCTAATTTAAAACTATTTAGCATAGCATTTCACTAATCTAATCATGCTTTTTGTACTTCCTCAAAGTTAGCCACATCAATCTACAAGAGTTCAACATTAATTTGTGCGAGTAAACATTGCTCTGACATAAACGCAATTATCGCCGACAAAATTCATTAATATTTCCCAGCAAATTAAGGGATTTGACATTTTGGGGCAAAGTCATTAAGCCTTTTATCTAGAAAACGAGATGTTCTGCGTTGCCTTTCATGTTAAACAAACGATAACGAAGCTTCCCAAAAACCGGTTAGCTTCACTATAGTCAAAATCATCCCCAGAAAAAAAGAGAAATCTGTCAGAGCTAAAGATAGACAAACAAATGACATCGTTCCTGTAATTACATCGTTTCCGACAGAAATCCAACGGAAGAAAAGAAAAATATATCCGTCAGAGGATTCGCTTTTACTTTAGTACTCCTCCTATCTTTCTTCCATCCGTTTTTTTCGCTCTGACATTCCACTCATTTTCCCATGTCACCTTTGATAAATTTTATGAAATCTTGCTACTGTCATCATTATAATCAGTACAACTTTTCAAATAAAAACACGGATAGGCATTTTTTTGTTTCTGATACACAAAAGAAATGAGGTCTAATAACAACTTCCGAAATGTAATCTGGCTTATGTTCACGCAACAAAGTCGTCGATTTATTGTTTTCTCCAAAAAATATTGCATGGATATAATTTATTATACAGACACAGCTAGAAGAAAGCAAGAACGCGTGATTAAGCTCCATCCATCCATAGTCTCCTCCACTCATCATATTCGTCTGATTCATCATGCTTACCGTTCACCATTCCAATCTCGACATCCTTTTTCTTTTTAGGACTACAAGATTGCAACGAATTGGAATAGTATTCGTTATCTCTTTATTCATATCTTATCAAGGTAAGCCTTTTATGAATCTTTCAAAACCCTCCTTCGACATTTTTGTTCTCATTGCATTGCAAAATTCTTGTGTAAATACCAAAACGCACCTTAACCCTCTTATTCCATTATTGCTGAGATAAATAAGTAGGGCATAGAGCCGACAAGGTGTGGATACAATTTTTTTATGATTATTACTTTCCGGTGATATTGTCGAGAGTGAAACAAAAAGCTGGAATTTTTCTAGCTTGAATGAAATTTCAGAGATACAGAATTATTACTACTAAGTAAACATACATGGATATTGTAATAATATACATTAAAGGATTGCGTCAGAGAGTTATAAAACTACCAAAGAACATTTCCCTTTCCTTGATTTCGTTCTTACTTATTGTTTCGCATTTTCTTAAAAAAAAATCTCATTCAGAACATGGAGCGCCAACACCTCCTCCTTTCTTATGGTTTATATGTTGGCTTCACTTGACTTTCTAGCTTTTAGACACGCGAATCACGCAAACTTTTTCGGATATTTTCTTTGGGGAAGCGGGTTCCATTTTCCGGTGAAATATTTATATTAGACAATGCACCATCTTAAATGCCTAGAAAAAAATGGGATTTTCTTCTTAAGGTGTAGTCTCTTTTGGGGAACAAGAAGTTCACAAAGTTTCTTTTACTTTTTTTGCCTCAACAATCCGAGATATTGAGGAAGTTCATGAAAGCAAAGATCTGCAGCATAATTTTCTTCAGCTTTTTGTAAGCATCAGCATTATTATATTGAATTTTTGATTCAGCCCCACCTGAATTATTGCTTTTTTGAGATGGCATTCACCATCAAAAAAGAAGAATATGAGCTAAAATTATCTGGGGAAAGTGCTGAAACAAATCTCTGACGTACTTAATTCTTTAGAAAGTTCTAAAAATAGGAGTGAGGAAAATGGGCGTTCATCGGCTGGATCACGGAGTGATATGCTGATAAAGAATAATCCCGTGCGATTCATCCATTTTGTTAATTTAAGACCACCTATTGTATTTTACTACTTCTTAACTCAATGTTTGAGAAAAAGGGGAAGGTATGTAAAGATCCCAGAAAGAACCTGCGCTTGGAAGATAAGGAAAAGTAGAAAAAGAGCAAGAATATTACAGTATAAATTCATTTAGTATTCAACATTTTTAATATGAACGTTTGCAGGATGAAGGGTAAACAAGTCAAAATGAAATTAGATTATGTCAACTTTTTATAAAATGAAGTTCATTCTTAAGGGCATATAAAATCAGGTCAATTCCATGCAATCTTTGTAAGGTTTGCAGAATTCATTTCTGATTTGAGGCAAATAAAGGATGGGTTGATACTACTGTGAAGTGTAAGAAAGGTTATTGGGTAAAATCGATGAATTTCAGACTTTCTTGCATGGTTGACCAAGTTCAATTTACCAATATCTTCAATATTGATGAAAATCACGACATGTTCGTGATGGCCGTTGTCACGGGACATGACGCTATAAGAATTCCTCATGGAGTAGAAACCTCACAGCATTATTATTATTGTGGCGTTTTGTCATCATAACTTCTCACCAGGAAGATATCAGTTTAGTATATCGAAATGGGGGAGCTAATCCGTTGTATAATATGTATTTTTCAACGACATATACGATACGAATAAGCTTATTCCCGAATAACGACATTTACATGCACTTATGGGCAATTTTCAAACCGCGCGCTTTAAATCAATGGCAAGCATTAGGTCCAATGTCTTTCCCCTTGGCGTTCATGTAAGCGCTTGCTAGTGCATTCTCCGAGCAAATCAAGATAGGGGAAAGCAGGTGACTTTTACTGACACAAGCTTATGATCACAAAGCCCAGAGAAAATGAAAGACGAATGCGATTGACTTGTGTTAGACTACATATTCATACATAAACAAAGTATTTCATCGAATCCAAACAAATTCAAGAATCAATTGATGAATAATTCTTACATCATTTATTTAAATAAGACATGTTCTATATTTCAAATTCCAACTGGAAACATCACATGAAGCTGATTATTTTCAAAGTTGAAATACGGCCCAGTGCCAGTCTGACATTCATGAACGAGGAATAGAATTTTAAAATGATCAAAGCAACAAAGCGTTTTATTACTCCGATTACATTTTATAAAGCAATTATTTGTGCAAGAACGCAATGAGAAAAGAGCTTTGACCTAATGCTTGCCTTTGATTTAAAGCGCGCGGTTTGAAAATTGCCCATAAGTGCATGTAAATGTCGTTATTCGGGAATAAGCTTATTCGTATCGTAAATGTCGTTAAAAAATACATATTATTCAACGGTTTTGCTGCCGAATTTCGATATACTAAACTGACACCTTCCTGGTCAGAGAAATGAAACAATAACTGAATGCTTCACATTACTCGCACATGTCGGTTCGACATGATCGTTGTAGTTGTGAGTTGTGTTGTGATGTGATCATGATGACGTCGACGATGATGGCTCATAAAAGGGAAATACTAGAGGAAGGAACATAAAAAGATGAATATGTATGTCAAATCGGATAAAAATGTCGCATAAAATAGGGACTCGGAGGAAAACAAAAACTACTTATTTCGCCATTCTTGGTAGGCATTTGTTCTTCTGCAAAAGGGGAAAGATATGAAAGAAACCAGAGAAAGAAGAGGAAAAAGAGAAACATGCAGAAATTATTGCAACTATTTTTTGGAAAGAATGCGTGTAAAATGAAATAATATTTATTTTATGTTGCGACTTGCGACAACAACCGACCCCTCTGCTTGTCCCTAAAAGTAGACTTGAAATCATAATGTAGGTCACTTATGCACTTTTTTGCACTGCAATATTCACAAGTAGTAATGGTGCTTTCACTACTCCCACACTGTTTATGCTTCTGTTCCTGGCGGTTGTTTATTCTCAACAATTTTATGAGTTGACTTCAGTTTAAGAATGTTATAAAAAACATGATGATGAGAGCAAAAACAACTGGGATTCAGCATGACAAGCTACTTTTCCCAAAGCTTACTCCTCTTTTTCTTGTCTTTCACTGAGTTTTTCATTACAGTATTTAGGGGAAAGGGAAATACTTTTGTTTTGTGAAAGTTTCAGAGAAAATGAGGTAAATACCACACCTAACCAAGTCAAAGTCAAGTAGACTTGCAGGAAAAGCAGCAAACACAACGAAAGAAAAGTAAATATATTTTTTAAAAGCTCATTGATTAAACACGACAACAAGCCAAGAGAAGGGAGGAAGCAGAAGGCAATAGTAAGAAAATAAGAAGGTGATTATTATAATTTTTAGTTAGTCCTTTGCCTACAAAAAATATTGAAAGACAAACATGTATGCATGGGGAATAAAAAAAAAGCAAACATGAAATCAAGTCTGGAAAAGAACACCTGGACAAAAAGGATTTTCCAATCTATGCATTCGACTCCAAAAAAACGTTCTCTGTGAATCAAACTTGTATGCAAAAGGCAAAAGCGTCTAAATACACTAACCAAAAAAAGCAAAGCAAAAGACTCCAAAATGGGAAGAAAAACGCATCACTTTCATTTGCCGGCTGGCCAGTCGTGCTTCGCCAGTTGGAATGTAAGCAAGCGTGAGGCAGAGGAGAACAAACGTTAACATATTTCTGCATACAAAATCGCAACGGTCGCACGAGACGTGATCGTACTCATTAAAACCTTAGTCTTTGTCAATTTCTATTTGCTTATTGCCCATTCCATAGAATTCAAAATAAAAATATTTTTTCTATTTCGATATAATAAGTACGATAAAAAAGTCATCGGAGAAAGTGTGATACCTAAAAATTAACACGTAATAAGATGGACCAAAGGTGTTCTAGTTTTATTTCTACTTATTACCATAAAAGTGCATTTGTGATCTTGAGACTCTGATTGCCCCATGATACGTTTCCTAGTTTTTTAAGCGGTTCTGTGGAATGGGTAGATCCATTTGCTTTGAGTATTGATACAAAGACTAAGCAAACAAAGAAAGTGACATGAATGACACATCAATCTAGTTATCCTCTACCTATACTTAATGTCAACTCTGAACATTAAAGGTAAGTGAGTCGTGAATCGACCGAGTTTTTCGATTGAGAAGGAACAAATAGAAGCCGCCTGCTTGTTGGCTTAATTTCTTTATTACTTTGCTCTTTTGTTCGCAAAAAGTATCATCACTTGTGTGACTTGAAACTAGTCTGCAACAGTGTGTGTGTGCAATTCACATGAGGTAATGGAAAGCCATTAGGAGTGAACCGATTTAATTTCTCCATAATACAATGACAGTTTAGATTGATGTCTATCATTTGTTCATCTTGTAGTTTCCATCCTATACTTTAAAGACCAGAAAAGAGAGATACTTCTAAACAAGCTTTAGAAGAGAGAAGAATAGACTCCACCGTAGTGATTTATTAAATGAAGGACAAATTTCTTACTGATTGCTAATTCTAATCAAGTAATAAAGAAAAGCAATTTCAGGGGCATTTCAAGTGGTGACCATCTTCTTTTCGAGTGGACATCAACGCAACTCTTAGTAATAATTAATGAATAAATTGAAGAATCTTTCATTCTCTTCAATGAGCTATGATAAAGTTGTACATTTGGTTAGTGGGTGTGCATGCTGCTGTTTACACAGACCAGAATTCAAACAAAAACTTTTTTAAGCTTAATGGATGTACTACTAATGTACGTGTTGAATTAAAGTAAAATCTCATTTTCAAAGAATCATTTCCGAATCCCGATTTCACATCTTGATTGAGATGACTAATCATTTTTACCTGACAATATTAGGATTTAGATTTGAAAAGGAATGGAGAATTGAATGGGAGATGAGCATACTTCGCTTTTGTGTGCGATTTTCTGCAGGTGTATTGAAAATGTTAGGAACTGACATGATAAGAAAAAAAAAGCATCGTATCATTTACGAGATTATGTACATGAGATTTTATAATCTTCAGCGATAAACTGGAAAAAAAACATTTTCATTATCCTTATCGAAGCTGACAATGTTTAGTCTTTATCTCCATCCATTTTTAGATATGATATATTAATAAAGATTTAAAGATTCTTACTCAATGTTATTAAATGGAAAAGTACAAAAAAAAAAACACTTTCAGAGAGAAAATAAATAGGACGATTTCAATTTCAGTCTGCCTGCCCACGCACGTACTCTTGTTCACTCATAATTCGTAACGTCAGTCAGACATTGTGTTCGCTGCATTCCCCCCACACACACCTTTGCAATTAGGTAGTCCACCCATACCAAACCCATTATAAAAATCCTTTACGTTTGGCCAAAGCCACAGATTATTTGCATTTTTTTTCGTTGATGGCCACAGACAACCATTTTTAGATATGATATATTAATAAAGATTTAAAGATTCTTACTCAATGTTATTAAATGGAAAAGTACAAAAAAAAAACACTTTCAGAGAGAAAATAAATAGGACGATTTCAATTTCAGTCTGCCTGCCCACGCACGTACTACTCTTGTTCACTCATAATTCGTAACGTCAGTCAGACATTGTGTTTGCTGCATTCCCCCCACACACACCTTTGTAATTAGGTAGTCCACCCATACCAAACCCATTATAAAAATCCTTTACGTTTGGCCAAAGCCACAGATTATTTGCATTTTTTTTTCGTTGATGGCCACAGACATCGTTTTTTGTGCATGCAAATCGGAATTCCAATGAGCAATATTATGCTCTTGTAACGTAAAAAAATTCTATAACCGACATCCCTGATTTTTAGACTTGCGATGTTACATTATCATAATCAAAAGGTGTAATCATCTCATCAGAGATTTCAAAAAAAAAATACCACATGAAACAAGGGAATTCAAAGATAAAAAAGGCAATAAGATTCGCATCGTGTTTTACATTCCATTTTTATTGTTGTTTTGTGTAGGTAGCCGACGCAAATTGAAGCAAGCTTTGTTTTTTTGCTCGTTCAGAGGAAGTCCAGCCCAGACGGAGGGGATGTTGAATGTGGATACTTTGATGTGCAGCTAGAAAAATAAAAACGTACATAGCGCATTATAAGTTCTAAAAAAGTGGACAAACATCAAAATTCATTTTATTCTCTGCCAACAAAAAAAATCCATTCGAAACTAGTCAGTGGTGCATTACAAGCACGTGGTGCTGCAGATCACATTGGATTTTGAATACAATACTGCACAATAGAACAAACGATAAAGGGATGAGGGAAGGTGATAAGACCTATGATGATAGTAGTAGCCGTGAGAAGAGTAAAAAAAATGTTCATCCAGCGCAGTGTTTACTAAGCTCTTAATCTGTGACGGCTACTAACTTTCTAGTAAACTCTAGCGTTCATGTACCTACTTACTGGTTTCATGAGAATGGTGATGGAATTTGATGAGCAATTGCGCATATAGTGCAACTCGAGATGAGATGAGGGTAGAGTTCATGAGGAGATGATGAAGCAGTCTCATCACTCATCATATTCAACCACTTGAGCAGTAAAAATACACATGCAAAAAATTAAGATTCTTGTTAACCTTCACATAGTTGACGAAGCGACAACAAAGGTGTGTGTATTATAGTGAGGCTTGCGCTCTAGCTCATACAGCTACAATACTCATGCCTGAACGCTGAAATTCCATGCGCGTATGTGGAACAACGTGTAAAACAGTAGGAACGTTTTCAAAGAACAGGAAAAATATATTTATGCAGAGAAGGAAAAAAATCCAGTTTTTCATGATAAACTATTCATTTAACTGAAATTAAGAGTGGAGTACATGTGAAAAAGAATTGTGTTTTTTATCTTGAGATGTGAAGAATTTTTCTTGGATGCGGTCTAGTTCCCACCGAAGAGCAAAGCGAGGAAGAACAAATCAAATTTTGCTGACTTGAGGTGTTTATTTCATTTTTCAAAAAATGAATTTGTTCAAGATATTAATTTGGCAGTGGTAATAACTTTAAATGAATTATGAATTCAAGGTCTATCTATTAAGATTTCTTCCTAGAACGACAATACTTGCTAGTGTAAGTGCCTTCCGTGAAGTGACTTCGTGGTGAACAATAAACCGAAATGCCTGCAAATCATGTTCCTGATCCCTTATTTTATGAAGATATGGAAAGATTTCTTCCTTGAACGACAATACTTGCTAGTGTAAGTGCCTTCCGTGAAGTGACTTCGTGGTGAACAATAAACCGAAATGCCTGCAAATCATGTTCCTGATCCCTTATTTTATGAAGATATGGACGAAAACTACAGACAAAACGGAGGATACCATTATCTCCATCAAAACTCAAATGGCAGCCTCATGGATTTATCAAGTGGCGGAGGTGGGAGTATTCAGTTAAGGGAGGGGGTGGGTTTAGACAGGAATGCAAACCAGATTGAGAGGATTGAAAGTGAAAAGGTAAAACGGATAACTATGCAAATAAAAAAAATTAGCATGAATTTTTTTATAATTTGATGTTTGCATATAAATTAGGAGGAAGCTGAAAGTCGCCTGCTTGACTACCATAAATCCGGCACGCGAATCCACATCAACCCCGATGAAATCTACTTCCATACATCTTCCTCTCGCGGAAAGCATCACGATGACTCCAGTATTAGCATAAGCTCCAACTGCTGCTGTAGTTGTTCAAACTGCTACTGCAATACGAATAGCAAACAACCACATTCATTTCCAAAGGAAAGGAGAAAAACATTCATTGGATTTGGATTGTTGGTCCTTGGTTTTATTTGCAACTCTTTCTCAATATTCCTTACACACCAGAAAATCCCAGACAGGAATCTACATCCACCCCTGCCCGATATTTCCTTAGACAATATAACGAAACGGAGGTGGCTTAATGATTTATCCGATGTGATAGTGATTATTTGTACAGTGACCAGTGCCACTCTAATTGTTTCTCATAGGCATAGGTAAAAATGGGATGATTATCATTTTTATTAGGCCATTAAAACCGGGCATACCTAATTATTTATATTCTTTGGACAGGTGGATCCTAGCTCGAAGAGTCTTCCTAATGCTAAGTTTGCTATATTTGATGCGCTCAGTGACAATGTACGCTACCGTTCTCCCTTTGGCAAACACTCATGTATACTGTTCCCCCAAACTTAACTCCACTACATTTGGGGAAACCATGTGGGCCGCTACAAAGGAGGTGATGAAACTCATCGGCGCGGGTGGCCTAGGATTCATGGGCCAAAAAACCTTATGTGGCGATTATATATTTAGTGGCCATACAATCATATTCATGATGACATACCTTTTAATACACGAATGTAAGTGGAAAATGAAGGATGATGGTGATATATATGGCGGCATATCAAATCACACTGATTAATTTTTTTGGACGACTCATTTCCTCAGCAATGTCATAATTTTTTTGTGTGCACAGACACACCGAAAAAACTCATAACCTTGCACTGGGTCGTTTGGCTGACATCATGGACTGGAATCATCGGACTTCTTATCTCACATGGTCACTACACAATTGACGTAATTATTGGGTATTATGCGACTACACGAATGTTTTGGATATATCATGCATTAGCTAATCGGGTCGAGAATAAGGTAAATAAAAATTATTGTTTCGAGGTCGGTCTGAGTCTGAATCAGGCGACAATGCCCACTAAACATAAGTCTTTTGATTTATTATGCAAATTTTCTTAATGATTGTGCAAAAATCTTTCTTTGCTTTTTTTATTTTTAGAGACGCTCCCACTCAAATCATTTGTCGGAGGTTTGGTGGTTCCCACTGTTTCGATACTTTGAAGGAAATGTAAGTGGCAAAATTCCGCACGAGTACTCGATGCCAAGACTATGGAAAAAGTCGAGGCTGAGCAGTTACGCGTACAAAACGCTGCACATGGTCAGCTAATATTTAAATTAGGCGAGACGGAATATTTAAATGAATTGAAGAAGAAACATCAAGAATTGAAATGAGCTGAGTCGCCAAATATATATTGGACAAAGCTTTGTGCAAATTACCTTTACATTTATTTGTTTTTGCCAAACGTATTATGCAAGATGAGTGCTTTAAACAAGCCAAAGTTGTGTCAATAAGCAAAAATGTTGGATGAGTTGCATAATACGGATTTTTACTAGTCATTATGAATAATATGAAAAAGTGGAGCGGGAAGGAAAAATGTGCGCTGATTAATGAGGTTGTGCCTTTCAGAATAAAGTGCTTCATGACTCAGAAAGTCATGACATGAACTACCATTACCAATGTTTTACGAGTACAAAGTGCTTAATAAATACGACATTTTATCGTCAAATTCACAATTTTATCAATATATTGCAGAAGCTGTCAGATTAAAATTATTTTACTTCCTCATGTCCATGGCCCATGCATAATCATTTTAATTGTACCTTTTTTGTTACAATTTCCTGCTGACCCGGCTACCCGGAACAAAGGTATTTTGCCCTTGGATACTCGACCATTTTGGTTTACGTATAGAGAAATTAAATATTTCAAAAATGTCCAATGAGGGAATGAACAAATGTCTCCTAATGCCCCATTCATTGCTTTCTACGTTTTTTGTAGTTTTTTGTATGCTTTACAATGTACAAAGTAGCATAGCCCTACCTACCAATAACCTAACTAGCGTAAAATTATTTATTCTAACTCATTTATTCGAACTTCGCTTAAAACTTACTTTTCCTTTTATTTCTGTATTCATTTTGTCTTTGTTGAGTCGTCAATCATGTCTGAAGAGATCACGACTATTTGCGATCGCATTCAAGAATTCCCCACTTGTCCAGAACCAAAACTGAGACTCACACACTTGGCTATGGACAAGGTGAAGAGCATGCACATTTCTGTAAAAGATTTAGATAGTAAACTCACCAAAGCAATGGAAACATTGTCCGCCGCTCCAAGTAATACACCAAGTGGAGACTCGACTAGAACACCCTCAATCACGGAGCTTCAGGTCGTGGCGAAAACAGCAGCAGGAATGAAAATGGTTAATTTTGCAACGTCTCCTCACTCGAATTCTAACATGGCGAGCGTGATTCAGTCTTTGGACAATGTCAAGAATTTGTTGAATAACAATGACGAAGATGAAGAAAGGACACAATCCACGGCAAGGCCACCTTTCAATTTCGGCGCAACTCCAGTTTTGTTTCCACGTCCGATTTTAAGAGATTCTGTGTCCCAAGAAGCTACCTTGAAAAACATGATGGACTCAAGGAGCTACTTATTGCTCACATTGGAAGGAAAGTCGAACTTACTTCCAGTAACTCATGAAACATCTCAGATTGTGTCGTCCATTGGTACTACGGAACGAATAAGGGCCTCGGTTTTTAGGTACGAGCGGGAAGGATGCGTTCTTGATTTCCGGGCAGCAAATGGTTCTAAACGACGGTTAGTTTTACGCTTTTACCATGTCCCTGTGCTTTTTATCTTAACGAGCCGCATTTTTCACGTATATTTAAAATATAGATGGAACAATTCAAATCTCTACACGAATTCCGAGTTGAATGGGGAACGCGCTATTGATACATCTCTTTTTACCCCTCCAAATGAATTTGATTGGTTCTCGAAAGATGAGATGGCTCAAATCTTTTCGTCTCCAGCATCGTGTCATCTTTTTACTACGCTGCGTCACTCCCCAAAATCTCATAAAAAACTGGAGGAACTTTACTTGAACGCGAGACGTAAGGGCCGTCCAAGTGATAATCCTCATGATGAAGAGTCGATTCAGTTTCTTAACATTGCTGAAACCCTAACTGATCTAACCCGTCTGAAGAAACTCGTTCTCCGTGGCGTTTGCGATAACATTATGTTACGAAGTATTGGGGAGTCTATGTCCAAACTGGAGTATTTAGACATTAGTGGCTCTCAGCATGTAACGAATGAAGGGATCATCAATTTGGTTTTCAAAAATCCTGTCTTCAACTCCGCATTCTACCTCATCCCCGCTTGGATGCAAAAGAATGCCGATAAAATGAATCCCATCACATCCACACTGCTCTACTTTGATCACTCCTGGACGTCGGTGTCTTCCATGGGGAGAAAGATATTGCAACTCTTGCCTGGAAACTACCTCTACAGAAGATTGATGCATGTTACCGATCAAGATCCCGTAGGTCACCATATTTTCATCCGACAAAAACCATGTTTCGAAAGCGCTATCCCAAGTAATGCCGGTCAAGCTGGAGAATTCATGAAAAAACTTGGAGAAATGGTTGGGTTTAAAGGCATCAAACATTTTCTGAATATTGTGGAAAGTCATCCCTGGAAAAGATGTTATCTCACGGTTTACCCATCAAGACGAATCCCACAAAATAGTATTAGCGTAGTCGAAGGGGAGAAATCGGAAACATTTGAAACGCAGAAGTCGAGGGCGTCAATTGAAAATGGGAACACAGTTCACTTTGGAATCGTGACTCCCAATCATCATGAGAAAAGGATTCAGGGAATTGTCCAGTGGGATTTCAATGGAAATCTGTCAGAGCTCTACACAATCTATCCAATGAATATGAATGCCTTGGCGAATTTGAATAATTTACAAGTAATCAAGATATAAGCTCAGAATTACCAATTTTTTAATAAATTCATTGTTGCTTCTGCTAAAGAGTAGTGTAAATGTTGCATGACTCATTCAAATATTTGCAGCTCTTCCGAGGCATTGTCTATGACACATGGCGAAATGAATACAGCATTCTCCCGGATCTTTCAACTATAGACGTATTCACGGAGCCGATAACTTTCATCAGCATTTTGCAATTCTGTCCCAATTTAAAAAATATCAAAGTTCGGATACGCACCACCTCCTTATCTGACGACATGTTTATCAAAGCAATACAGACGACGATGAGTCGCCGTTGTCTAGAAGAGATCTGGATCGCCCCGGGCTCTCATATTGAAAATACTGTTAAGTCAAACATTTCCAGTGCGACAAGCTTGAAAGAAGAGGAGTCTGTGGAATCTGTCCGAACGTTACCTGTGAATTCTGTGGACGATCTAAAGAAGTCCCTGTCCTTATCGGACTTTCCAACAAATGAACTAATACAATTATCTTTGGAAAGCTTAGACATGATCATGGGAGCATGTCCAAAAATTAAAAAGGTTGGGGACATTGCAGTGTGGATTAAAGTTGACGAGATCGAATTTTATGCATACTGTGAGGAGCTAAAGAAGAGGAATAATCGAGTGGTTGTAAATTGGGGCAATTTGAACTTTCCAATGGTGAATGAATATTGACACGATTAAACCAATTCATAAATTATATAAATCAATTTTATTTTGTAAAAAAAAAAGAAATTAATTCAACAATAAAATTCTCTGTACTAGGCTACACTAGTAATCATAATTTATAAAACGTTTGTTTGTTTACCTATCGCTTGAAGTTGCTCTCTTGCTTTCATAATTGCTCGTTTGGTGATGTCGACACCCTCATTATTG